>VMBQ01008764.1:13662-35483 GCA_007657795.1 Dreissena rostriformis
AGAGTTATTACTGTTATGTGAACATTCAGTTTTTAGGTTCCATAAGAGGCTGGAGTGTGAATTAATTGGTAAACAATTAATATTGTATGGTCTTATTTAACATCTCATCTCATCATCTTTAAAATGAAGAATAATTATTCTGAACCAGTCTTATTCTGTGAACATGTTAGGTTATACATACTTATGATATTGTTATTTAACGTTGCATGCTTTTGCAATCGATATATGTTGCAGATCTAAGGATAGATGGGAAATGATAATATATGTCTTCTTTATTTCTTTTAGCTGGAATATTTGATTAAAATTGCTTTAAATGCAGTCATCTTTTTTCTTGACTTTTACCTTTGGAAATCAATTTATCAGTAAAACACATTTTTTTCGAGGATTTTCATTTGATAATTTCCACAAATGCATCATACACATAAATCATATGGGGATATAATCTACACATCTTGCCTCATGAATGTAACAATCTTTTTCCCGTTATTCTCAGATGACTGAAAGATGGGAGGACGTCCGCGTGAGCGTCATTCGGCCTGGACCCACTGACCCTGATGGCCCCTGCGCCAACGCCATCCCCCAGGACGATAACAAGGTCACCATGCTTCAGCCAGGTATGACCACAAGACTAAATGTTAAGATTTCTTTTAATTGGCATCGTTTGAATATGAGCCATCTGGAGTTTAAAGCATTGCGTAACGTGTTGTCCCCGATTAGCCTGTGTAGTCCGCACAGGCTTACCAGGAGGACACTTTCCACCTAGACTGGATTTTTGTTTACAAGAGACTTTCTTCAAACGAAAAATTCCATTAAGGTGGACAATGTTGTCACTGATTAGCCTGTGCAGAATGCACAGTCTTATCAGGGACGACACTTTACGCACATGCATTAAACTCCATTTTTCAAGAGCGAGGCTTATTTCTTTTTACTGTCATGGTATGAATATGAAGATCATATTTATATTTGTATCACACGCAAGGGGGAACAATTTATCTTTGTGACCTCTTGTGTGAATGTATTAAGATCAATTGCCCTCCCTTTTCAGTGTGACATCACTGAATACAAACAAATTTATTTTCTATTATTTGCTTTATTTTAACTACGTAAAGAATACAATCGAATGCATATTGTTAAAATTATGTTAACATTTAATGTATAATTGCCTAGTTGAAAAGAAAAATAATCAAATGCATTTTGATATAATTATCATATGCACAAATTTTGTATTAAGTAATCAAGTTCAAACAATATCAAGAAACAAATAAATAGAGGATATTTGTTGGATTCGGTGGATTATCGATTTAAATTCACGAGTGATCATAGTAATTAATATTTTCACGAGTGGCACAGCCACGAGTGAAAATATATATTATCTATGATCACGAGTGAATTAAAATCGATAATCCACCGAATCCAACAAATTTTCTTTTTATTAAATGCTTTTTTCACAGTTTATATACATTGTTAAAGATTTTAACTAAAGAATGTCGCTGGGATAATGACGTCATTTTTTACAAAATAATGACGTCATTTCACAGTAAACTGTGAAAATTATCAATAATTTTCACTGATAATTTTCATTGTTTGAAACAGTGAAATTATCAGTTTTAATTCACTGATATTTCTCTATAAACCACCGGAAAGCATTAAATAAAAAAGCTTAATCAGATTTCACATTAAAAAATTACAAATCTGTTCAAAGTCACTCAAACAGTAGAAACAATGTGTTATGATGATTGTGCTTGATTGTTTTCCCACTCAAAATCAAAGTGAAAATGGCTATATGCAACAAGCATAAAATCAGAACAGCCTGCCAGTAACTCATCAGTACCTTACGGTTGGAAATAAAGCCTTAAAAACTTGAATATAGTAAGAAAGGTCTTTTATTTGATTTGATTTTCTAAGGATTAAAAAAGGTCAAAATGTGTTTCTGAGCGGTAAATTGTTGATGAAAAGATGACATCATTGGTTTGTCCTTACAACAGGTGCACGGTTTATATCCATCACCCCGACAACTTGCCTGGAGAATGGTGTCAATTACACCATCAGGATAGAGTTCCGACGATACAAGAGCGACCGTGTGACACCAGATGCAACTGCCCTTATCGACTCAGTAAGAAATTTAGAGATAAAAAACACAATAGATTTGTTCAAGACTTCAGCTTGTGGAGAACATAAAATTGCTGTTCCAATTCATAAAAAATATATTTTCTGATTATTAAAAAAAGATGCATAAGAATCATCCAGAACATGACAAAAATGATATCACTATGAATATTGAATCAAGGTCGCCATGACGTATTGGATAATATGGTGTCCACCTAGTGACTGGGATGTCACGGGTTAGATCTCCACTGTGGGAGCCTTCTTTAGATTTCCCTCAAAGACACCAAGTACTGGTTCTACCTAGGAATCGGACTTGAGAGAGTGTTTCAATAAGCCCTAGGCTTTCGATGCAATCGAGCAAAAATAAATAGGTTTAAACTAATATTGAATCTCACAAGGCCGCCATTCTACCTGCAGATTGTCCTGATGCCACACACGGACAGCATTCCCATCTTCCAAGGCCCGGGCCTGCCGGAGTACATGAAGAACGAGTACATCCGCTACCGTTGCCGAGAGCTGCAACTCCACGTGCACCAGCCGGAGTTGCCTGAACTCTGCAAGAAACACGTGTTCAGCATCTCTGGGATCCTTCACCATAGAGCCTTGGGTAATTTGTGTTAATTTATCTGGAAATTTTATTTGGACTACGTCTGTTTAGGTCTTAAATTTTTAGTTTACATTTTTACACTTAAGGTACTGCTTGCTGCTTAAAATAGACTGGGCAGAAATTTTATTTGGACTACGTCTGTTTAGGTCTTAAATTTATAGTTTGCATTTTTACACTTAAGGTACTGCTTGCTGCTTAAAATAGACTGGGCAGAAAGCCGGATCAGTCTGACCAGGGGGCGGGACAGTTTTTCTTATATGGCTATGTTAAAACCCTGTTAACACTNTCCTTACAACAGGTGCACGGTTTATATCCATCACCCCGACAACTTGCCTGGAGAATGGTGTCAATTACACCATCAGGATAGAGTTCCGACGATACAAGAGCGACCGTGTGACACCAGATGCAACTGCCCTTATCGACTCAGTAAGAAATTTAGAGATAAAAAACACAATAGATTTGTCAAAGACTTCAGCTTGTGGAGAACATAAAATTGCTGTTCCAATTCATAAAAAATATATTTTCTGATTATTAAAAAAAGATGCATAAGAATCATCCAGAACATGACAAAAATGATATCACTATGAATATTGAATCAAGGTCGCCATGACGTATTGGATAATATGGTGTCCACCTAGTGACTGGGATGTCACGGGTTAGATCTCCACTGTGGGAGCCTTCTTTAGATTTCCCTCAAAGACACCAAGTACTGGTTCTACCTAGGAATCGGACTTGAGAGTGTTTCAATAAGCCATAGGCTGCCGATGCAATCGAGCAAAAATAAATAGTGTTAAACTAATATTGAATCTCACATGGCCGCCATTATACCCGCACATTGTCCTGATGCCACACACGGACAGCATTCCCATCTTCCAAGGCCCGGGCCTGCCGGAGTACATAAAGAACGAGTACATCCGCTACCGTTGCCGAGAGCTGCAACTCCACGTGCACCAGCCGGAGTTGCCCGAATTCTGCAAGAAACACGTGTTCAGCATCTCTGGGATCCTTCACCATAGTGCCTTGGGTAATTTGTGTTAATTTATCGGGAAATTTTATTTGGACTTCCTCTGTTTAGGTCTTAAATTTTTAGTTTGCATTTTTACACTTAAGGTACTGCATGCTGCTTAAAATAGACTGGGCAAAAAGCCGGATCAGTCTGACCAGGGGGCGGGGCAGTTTTTCTTATATGGCTATTTTAAAACCCTGTTAACACTCTAGAAGTCACATTTTTGGTCCAATCATCATGAAACTTTGTCAGATTATTTGTTCTAATGATATCTCAGCTGAGTGCGAAAAAGGTTCTGGTTGGTTTAAAAGCATGGCTGCCAGGTGCGGGGCAGTTTTCCTTATATGGCTAAAGAAAGAACTTGTTGACGCTATATAAGCCACATTTATTGGCCAATCTCCATGAAACGTGGTCAGAACATTTGTCCCAATGAAATCGCGGTTGAGTTGGAAACTGGGTCATGTAAGATCAAAAACTAGGTCAAATTAAGAAAAACATGTTAATACTATAGAAGTCACCTTTTTCCAATCTTCAATTACCTCGGTCAGAAGATTTGTTGCGATGATATCATTGGTGAGTTTATAAATAAAAATGTGCTAAGCAATTAAATATCTTCATGTATGCGTCACAAAGTACTTTCATTATTTTCAACTCACATTTCTCAGAATACTCTAGTTTCTTTGGGACTTTGGTGAGCCCCGTAGGGCCCATGGCCCTCTTGTTCATGAAATACACACTAATTCTACTCTATTTTCAGAATGTGACTGTGACTTGACTGGTTCCCTCAGTTTTGAGTGTGACATGGTCGGGGGCCAGTGTAAGTGTAAGGACAACGTGGTTGGACGACGCTGTGACCAGTGCGCACCGGGAACCTACGGGTTCGGACCCAACGGCTGTAAACGTGAGTACACTGCAGATACACTAAACCGCAATCAGTTGTTTCGCCATGTCCAATATATCGTAAGTAGGCTGTGGACCCCAATTTTTATGCCCGCGGTAGGGTGGCATATAGCAGTTGAACTGTCAGTCTGTCTGTCTGTCTGTCTGTCAGTCTGTGTGTCCGTCGGAACACTTTAAAATTGGCCATAACTTTAGCAATATTGAAGATAGCAACTTGATATTTGGCATGCATTTGTATCTCATGGAGCTGCACATTTTGAGTGGTGAAGGGTCAAGGTCATCCTATAAGGTCAAAGGTCAAAAAACATAATCCAAGGGAAGTAACAAGCTTTAAAGGGAGATAATTTCTATACCTGCCAAATGATAAATAGAAATGTTATTTCAAAGCGGCGCAGTAGGGGGCATTGTGTTTCTGACAAACACATCTTTTGTTTTCACTCACTTTAATTTTCTGTATAATCCGACATTCATCAATCCAGTTTTGTCCAGATTGTTTGCCTTCATTGTACATCACATTCACGCTTGTGTACTGCGACAAACATTAACCCCACTTGCCCAACATCAAAGGTTATTTCGTGTGTCCCCTTCGACAACATTCTCTATTGAATTTGCTTTTAACTGACATGAAGCCAGCTGTCATCACTTTCGTCTTGGTAATTGGATAGCCAATCAGCAATCAGGAAGCCAAATACACACAGTCCCCACATGAAGGTGTATACAATAACTGTAAATGTACATCGCTAAAACCCAGTCATCGAAATCAGCACAAACGTCTAGGTGGAAAATTTGGAACCTGGCGTGCTCAGATTTTTAGTTTTGTAAAGGCGGGCTTGTTTATATTGTCTTTGTCTCAGTAATGATATAAGAATTTGGGATTGCATGGGCACTGCTAATTTCAATGACTTTCCAGTATATTTGTAAACACTAAAAACTTAGGAGATTAACTGAAACATTTATTTACTTTTCCAATAAAGAAAAGAAATGATTTGTGATTGACTCAAATTTGTCAAAGGCAAACACAGCCAACATATTACTGTTTTACTGTCATTTCCTTTCTGACTTAAAACACACAACCAATGAAAGGCCATATTAATTATTTGAGGGAACGATAGTTTGCTAGCGAAATCCCCCACCATCAACCAAAAAAGCATAGCTAACCTGAGCGAATATTTGTTCAAACGATGACCAGAGTGATATGATGGCTTTAAGAGGCAATGATGGGTAAAATAAAATCATCTTTTCAAACCAGTGTAAATATAAGAAACATATGTACCTTCCCAACTCCTCCCCAATTTTTATACGCCCGTTTTTTCAAAACGGGACGTATTATAGTTTCACCCTTGGCGGGCGGGCGGGCGGTCAGTCGGCGGGCAGCGGCATCCACAGCAGTTTCCGCTCTCTAATTCAAGTAGTTTTCATCCGATCTTCACCAAACTTGGTCAGAAGTTGTATCTAGACAATATCTAGGCCAAGTTCAAATATGGGTCATGTCCATTCAAAAACTAGGTCAAGAGGTCACTTAGTGCATTTCAAGCGGGCGTATCTTGTGACAATTGGCACTCTTGTTTTGTATCTGAATCCAAATGCATTTATAAAGTTCCTTAATGCTCCTCTTGCAGCCTGCAACTGTCATGCAATTGGAGCGAGAGACAACTTCTGTGACATTGAGACTGGCCAGTGCCTGTGCATCCCGAACGTTCACCGACGCATCTGCGAACAGTGCCAGCCCGGATTCTACGGTTTCCCGTACTGCCGCGCCTGTGACTGCAACGGTAACGCTGAGACGTGCGACGATCTGACTGGCGCGTGCCATGACTGTACGGACTACACGACCGGTGAACGCTGCGAGAGGTAATTTCTGAGCAGGGTAGTGATGAATGACCAGAAAATGTTAAAGCTGCGATTAAAATTCTATGGTGTCTCAATGAAAATTTGTCGTTGTATTCAGATCCTAGAATTGTCGTTTTTTGTATAGTTAAGATTGAGAATTTGAAATTTTGTAAATAAGAAAAGCAAGAATGTGTCAAAGTGTTGTTTATATAATTGTGATATTTTTATACCTTTAAAAAATAGCACAAGTACAAGTCAGTGACTTACTTTTCTGTTTCAGATGTCTTGATGGTTACTATGGAGACCCCCGTCTTAATGTGCGTGAGCCTTGCAGGCCGTGCATGTGCCCCAAGGGCCCCAACCACCCGGCGCAGCATGCTGACTCGTGCTTCTTTGACCCTCGGCTGGAATATGTCGTCTGCCAGTGTGACACTGGATACAAAGGTACTGTATGCTGCACAGATCACCAGCTGCAAATTCATAGTTTGCTCCACCATAAAATTTGAATGAGATTGTTTTCTACACAGATTTAAAGTACATTTATTGTTTTTATCCAACCATGTGTTATAATTATGTTTTTTTCCGAGTTTGTTTGAGATTTGAAGCTAAATTCTTGTTTTATGAAACCCTGTGCTATTACCTTTTTTTTGCTGAAATATAAACATAATAATTAGTCAATTATAGGCACAAAATGGGAATTTTGGTTGTAAATTCACATGTTTGTGTGTGGTTCAACTTCTCTTGTTATATTCTGTTAGCATGGGCATTCTATTGTAAAATGCTTACTTAGTAATTTCCATCAGTTGTTCATGGGCCAGTAACATCAGTCGGGACAAATACGAGGACAAATACGAGGATCACTGGTTTGATTTGCGGCCCAGCCAAATAGCTTGTGTGGGGAATGGTCATTAAATTATATCAATGCCAATTTTCCCCCTACCTCTGATTCAAGGAGGGCAGTTGTCATTTACTGGCATAAATGTGTGAACTTATTGCTTGTNACGCCCGTTTTTTCAAAACGGGACGTATTATAGTTTCACCCTTGGCGGGCGGGCGGGCGGTCAGTCGGCGGGCAGCGGCATCCACAGCAGTTTCCGCTCTCTAATTCAAGTAGTTTTCATCCGATCTTCACCAAACTTGGTCAGAAGTTGTATCTAGACAATATCTAGGCCAAGTTCAAATATGGGTCATGTCCATTCAAAAACTAGGTCACGAGGTCACTTAGTGCATTTCAAGCGGGCGTATCTTGTGACAATTGGCACTCTTGTTTTGTATCTGAATCCAAATGCATTTATAAAGTTCCTTAATGTTCCTCTTGCAGCCTGCAACTGTCATGCAATTGGAGCGAGAGACAACTTCTGTGACATTGAGACTGGCCAGTGCCTGTGCATCCCGAACGTTCACCGACGCATCTGCGAACAGTGCCAGCCCGGATTCTACGGTTTCCCGTACTGCCGCGCCTGTGACTGCAACGGTAACGCTGAGACGTGCGACGATCTGACTGGCGCGTGCCATGACTGTACGGACTACACGACCGGTGAACGCTGCGAGAGGTAATTTCTGAGCAGAGTAGTGATGAATGACCAGAAAATGTTAAAGCTGTGATTAAAATTCTATGGTGTCTCAATGAAAATTTGTCGTTGTATTCAGATCCTAGAATTGTCGTTTTTCGTATAGTTAAGATTGAGAATTTGAAATTTTGTAAATAAGAAAAGCAAGAATGTGTCAAAGTGTTGTTTATATTATTGTGATATTTTTATACCTTTAAAAAATAGAAAATTGACTCACATTTTTTATCAGTCAAACATTTGGAGAAAAAGATAATAAAAAAAGAAGAAATAGGATTTTGGGCAGCACAAGTACAAGTCAGTGACTTACGGTAAACCTTTTCTGTTTCAGATGTCTTGATGGTTACTATGGAGACCCCCGTCTTAATGTGCGTGAGCCTTGCAGGCCGTGCATGTGCCCCAAGGGCCCCAACCACCCGGCGCAGCATGCTGACTCGTGCTTCTTTGACCCTCGACTGGAATATGTCGTCTGCCAGTGTGACACAGGATACAAAGGTACTGTATGCTGCACAGTTCACCAGCTGCAAATTCATAGTTTGCTCCACCATAAAATTTGACTGAGATTGTTTTCTGCACAGATTTAAAGTACATTTATTGTTTTTATTCAACCATGTGTTTTAATTATGTTTTTTTTTCCAAGTTTGTTTGAGATTTGAAGCTTAATTCTTGTTTTATGAAACCCTGTGCTATTACCTTTTTTTTGCTGAAATATAAACATGATAATTAGTCAATTATAGGCACAACATGGGAATTTTGGTTGTCAATTCACATGTTTGTGTGTGGTTCAACTTCTCTTGTTATATTCTGTTAGCATGGACATTCTATTATAAAATGCTTACTTAGGAATTTCCATCAGTTGTTCATGGGCCAGTAAGATCAGTTGGGACAAATACGAGGACAAATACGAGGATCACTGGTTTGATTTGCGGCCCAGCCAAATAGCTTGTGTGGGGAATGGTCATCAAATTATATCAATGCCAATTTCCCCCCTACCTCTGATTCAAGGAGGGCAGTTGTCATTTACTGGCATAAATGTGTGAACTTATTGCTTGTTAACCAGCTTACTCAGGAAAAGAATAAAAATGGCCGCTCTGATAAAACTGAAATGTTGTTAAATATAAAAAAAAATCTTTATATAAAAAATGTTTGTAAATATAAAACTGAGGAAAGGAACCCTACTAGCTGAACTAATGTTCCAATCTTATAAATTAAGATGTTTGTAAATGATCTTGTAAACACGTTCTCGAATAAAAATGTTTAAACCAAACAAACAAGAAGAAAAACAATCTGTAAAGCTTCCATCTTGTTATCCCACCAGGTCCTGACTGTGCTGTGTGTGATGAGAACTACTTCGGTAGCCCGACACAGATCAACGGCACGTGTGACTTGTGCGACTGCAGCGGGAACATCGACCCAGATGATGTGGGAAACTGTGATCCGAGCACCGGAGAGTGCCTTAAGTGCCTGTTTCACACAGAGGGGTTCAACTGCGAGGTGTGCGAGCCTGGTTTCTATGGCAACGCTCTGAATCAGAACTGTATAGGTGAGAGAATAATATTACCATATACAAAAAAAAATGTATATATGAGACAAACTCTGAGAAAAGGGGTTTTAATGCATGTGCGTAAAGTGTAGTCCCAGATTAGCCTGTGCAGTCGGTACATGCTAATCAGGGACAACACTTTCCGCTTTTATTGTATTTTTTTGTGTAAAGGAAGACTGTTCTTGACGAAAATCCAGTTTAGGCAAACTACACAGGCTAATCTGGGAAGACACTTTACGCACAGGCATTAAGCCCCCTTTTCACAGAGCGAGGCTCGTAAAATAAATATTATCAACTGACTTACAATTTCACAATTTCGGCCATGCTCTGAATCAGCAGTGTACGTTGAGGAAACAATATTAACACATCATATAATGTAAACAATGTAATTGTCTGGAAAATAGTGTCTGAAAGGTCTAACTCACTTGTGTTTACACCTATAGAGGCAAATTTAATTTGAAATCTCTTGTTTAGAACCAAACCAAACTATTTCTAGCTATTTACGTATTAAAAAATATTCTATGCAAATGTAGTAATAACAATTTATGATTGTATAAATGGATCAGTCTATGTTAGTTATTGTACTGATTAGTTAATCATTTATGACTTAATCGAAAATATAGTGTTTTGCATAGAGTAATTAAACTCCTTTATATCTGACTGTTTCTCCTTTTTGGCTAAGTTTTAAGATTACTTTTACTTATTTCCTCAATACTTGTCAACAACCCTTACATTATTGCATGAGACATATACAAACGGCCATGCAGTGTATTCCGNCTGTTTCTCCTTTTTGGCTAATATTTAAGATTACTTTTACTTATTTCCTCAATACTTGTCAACAACCCTTACATTATTTCATGAGACATATACAAATGGCCATGCAGTGTATTCCGTGCATCTCATTATTTTCAGACACCAGTAATTCGGTATACATGTTTTGGGAATATTGTTTCTAACGATTTCTAATTATTTTGCTGTTTCACTTTTCTTTTTTTGTTACAATTTATAATGTGTGGATAATCCACTTTCATAAGAATGCATTTATCTGCTTTGCAGAATGCATTTGCAATCCGATCGGCACGAATGTGTCTGCGGGTGTCTGCAATCGCGAAACCGGACAGTGCCCGTGTCTGCCCAACGTTGTGGGCAAGAGGTGTGACATGTCGGCTCCTGGCCATTGGAACATGACGCCCGGTAATGGCAGCATTGGGTGCCTGTGCGACCTGGACGGTTCCTTTGGGATTGACTGCAACGAGGTAGTACTATGAAAACAGTGATGTTATCTTTCCTTGAGTCAACAGAAGAACAGTCAATTCTAGTGACTAATCTCCCTTGTTGTTTACTTTTCTACAGTTACTGTAAAAACTATTGTGTTTATTGACCAATTAACCGAAATGTTGCAAAAATGAATTTTTATTATTAAAGTATAACATTTACTGTTCATTGTGATTCTTGTCTGCTAAAGTTGGTGGGGTAAGTGCGGACATTGACGTACACTTAATGTGTAAAATTGTTTCATGAACATTTCTGTGCTTCATTGACATTGTAATGTTCTCGTCTGCTGCAGTTGACAGGCCAGTGTGACTGCAGACCAGGTCGAGGGGGTCGCACGTGTAGCGAGTGTGAGAACCTCTTCTGGGGTGATCCTAACGACAAGTGCTATCGTAAGTTTTGGCAACTTACTCATTACTGGCCTTTTCCTGGCGTATCTACAGCGGCCCATTCCAAAACTGAAATTTTAAGTGTCTAAGGATTATTATACCTCATTTTTACTTCAATTACATCTAACAAAGTATATAACTATACTTTATTAGATTTTGTTGTTCTTATTTGAATTATTATAAAGAGTTATGTATTAAATTAGTATTCTCAATTCAGTGGACTTTACACCAAGTTATTCGAGAATCCATCAATATATGCCAAAGTTAAGGCGGACACAGGAATAAAAAATAAATAATCCCAATCCCGAAATTGCTTTTTTTCCCAAAATGGCCAGGAAAAGGCATGCATTATCACGCTGGCGAGGTCAGTGGGAAGAGTTGGACTACAAATCCTAGAGTCGCTGGTTCAATTTCTGGCCTTGTCACATAACTTGGCCATAAAATAATTTCTTTAGCCATGCTTCCCTACCTCTGATTCAGTTAGGGCTGTTGTCAGTTACTGGCTTAATTATGTGTAATAAGTTCTGGTAAACCAGCTTTCTAAGAAAAGCGTATGTGATCTCACTGCAGGTATATTACTGAAATACAGTTGAAATCAGAGTAAAGTCAAAATACACTGAAATCACTAATGCATCTCAAGAGCACCGCTGCAATTAGGGTTTAGTTAAATTTTGTTAGTTCACCTGAGCATGAAGTATCTTTTAACCCTTTGAGCGCTGGAACCGGATTTTGAAGGCCTTTGCAAACAATTTGGATCCAGATGAGACGCCACAGAACGTGGCGTCTCATCAGGATCCAAACTGTTTGCTATTCTGGCAGTGGTCTTACAAAAAAAATCAAAGAAAATGCTAATTTTAGAAATTCAGCAGACGACATGTTAGCAGACGACAAATTTCCCAGCATGCAAAGGGTTAAATGTTGAATATAGATTCAAGATTGATGCAGTAACTTTTCTTTGACTGCTGTGTTATTCTTGATAGTACAGTGTATCATTTGTGTGATATTGTTATTTGAGCTTGGATTGTTTTTATGCCCCCTTTCAAATGTACAATTATTGTTGTGTTGCAGCCTGTGATTGTGACAACCAGGGCTCTGCCCAGCTGCAGTGTGACCGCAAGTCGGGTCAGTGTGTCTGCCTGCTGGGGATCAGCGGCTACAAGTGTGACCGATGCGACCGCGGGACAACCGGAGAGCTACCAAACTGCGTGCCTTGCGGTGATTGCTTCGATAACTGGGACAGGATTGTACGAGATTTGAGAGGTGTGTATGTACATGTAGTTGTAGTTTCGGTATTTTGGGTCATATTGGTATCGACTTTTCCATCTTGCTGGCATAGTTATGTGCACCTAGTACTGGTCAACTGTTTTTTTTTATGAACTAAGCCAGGAAAAGTGACTTCTGTACATTACATGTATATCTCAAATATGCATTATGACATATACAGTTAAATGTCTTTGACTGGAGGTCCGACCGGGATGACAAAAATGCCTAAGTTATCAAAGGTTTTGAGTTTTTGAGGTTTTAAAGAATCAATAAAATGTAACACACTATAAAAAGATATTATAAGTTGTTAATACCTTATGAATGTTCAGCAATAATAACACCCTGTCTATAAAACTTAAAAATATATAGGCAAAACAATTGTTAAAATATGTTTTAATGTGTACACCGCTATTCACACAGTGAATTGAAAAACATTTTAGAGGTTTTAATTTTTTTGCTATTTACGCTGACAAGCGTCATCTAATTGACATGTGTTGACAACACATCCTCTTAGCAGTCACAAGGTACTAACAATTTGCCCCTGTCTGATACTTTTACACAGAAGTGTGAATAACTACCTCGAGTTAAGGAGGTAAATTATAGAATTACAGACCATCACATTTGCTCGAGTTATCAAATCAAGTCATAAATACTGGAGTTAAAGGGGGTCATACTTATACTTATTGAAGTATTCATGATTTTACCAGACTATATGTTTTGTTTGAGAGTCTGTGGGTTTTTGAGTCATTGATGCTCGAGTTAAAAAATGTATACACTGTATTTGTTGTGAGTTTCACAAAAAATGCAAGTTTGTATGGAAATTTCAAAATGGAACAGTAACCAAAGTGACCTCTGTACATGATATCATAGATATGCATAAAGAAATATATTTGTTGTGAGATTGACAAATTTCCAAGTCAACTTAGTAAAAAAAAAATCCAAATGGAACATAAACACGGGTGAATTCTGTACATTAAGTATTGTATCTCTATATATGGACAATCTCTCACAGGCCAAACCAACACGCTGATGGATCAGGCCCGCAACATCGAGCTAGAGGGAGCCTCGGGAGCCTTCGACAAGGAGTTCCGAGTGATGGAGGAAAACCTGGCCGAGGTTCGCAAGATCGTCGAAGGCGCAGGGGTGTCGTCGTATGATGTGGAAGAGCTAGAAAAATTACTGAACAAAATCAGGTATGGGAAAGGACTGAAATACAGATGATTCACATTGCAAACAATCCATAATAAAACAACCTATCTTGGCCAGTAAAATTTGGTTTTTACTATTTAAGTCTCTTAGAAACATCCAAACTCCTTAGTAATTATTATTTTAAAGTGGAATGAAGATATTTTAAGTTAGCATCCGCCACATGGTTGGCTGTTTGGCACTCAGCAAACTTCATGTATGTTTTTGTGGGCATGTATCTTAGAAAAGATTGAATATGGCTAATTTGGGGTCAGAAAAGATTGAATATTGGCAAATTTGGTAAGAACAGATTTAATATTGGCAAATTTGGGTAAGAGAAGATTGAATGTTGGCCAATTTGGGTATGTAAAGATTGAATATTGGCTAATTTTTGTAAGAAAATATTGAATATTGGAAATCAATAAAAATTAGTGTGTGACTAATAATATTGGTTTCACAGAATATTAATTTTTGTTCCTTACCTTTGCAGGGTAAATCTTACGGCGAACGTGGAACAGCTGGACTCGATGGACGAGCAGCTCCAGTCCACCATGGAGCGTGTACAGCAGGGCAACAGCCGCATCGCCTCCCTGCAACTGGGCGTGCAAGAGCTCAACAGGAAGGCCGAACAGCTGCGCAGGAACGCTAGCGACATTCAGGCGCAGGATGTTGAAGGTACAGAATTGGAATCAGTCCACAAAATATTTGTTGATTAGCGAGAACTAATAGAAACTTATTAATATATTATCATGACTTTATATGTGTATTTGTATAACTCATTGATGCTAGAGGGATGAAACTTTGCAAACATATTTTTGCGCACTGCCATTTTTTTTGGTTCATTTATTTGACATACATGGAGTGTTTTTTTTTATACATAAGTGGAGTGTTTTTCAGACACATTTCGTGTTTTGTCTTTTTGAAAAAATAAACATTTACTGTTTTGAACATGATGGAAATATAGTTTAGTTTATACCAAAGGGATTTTGGTCCATGCTGATGTGATGATACTTTAAAGCTAGGCACATGATGTCCAAAAGAACAAGGTGTATATAAGTGTATTTACTGAAGCTAAACAAGCATTGTTTNTATTATATTATATATTATTTATTATATTATATATTATTTATTATATTATATATTATATATTATATTATATATTATATATTATATTATATATTATATACTTAAAAGGTAGTGGGTGAGATATAATCGTTACACTGTTAGTAACTGATGGTGTATGGGATATACACCCTCAGTAATGTCATACCATACTCGAGCTTCGCTCTGGTATGACATTACTGAGGGTGTATATACCATACACCATAAGTTACTAACAGTGTAACTTATAATACTTTATTAGATTTTGTTCTTCTAATTTGAATTAGTATAAAGAGTTATGTATTAAATTAGTATTTCTCAATTCAGTGGACTTTACACCAAGTTATTCGAGAATCCATCAATATATGCCAAAGTTTAGGCGGACACAGGAATAAAAAATAAATAATCCCAATCCCGAAATTGCATTTTTTCCCCAAAATGGCCAGGAAAAGGCATGCATTATCACGCTGGCAAGGTCAGTTGGAAGAGTTGGACTACAAATCGTAGAGTCGCTGGTTCATTTCTGGCCTTGTCACATAACTTGGCCATAAAATTATTTCTGTAGCCATGCTTCCCTACCTCTGATTCAGTTAGGGCTGTTGTCAGTCACTGTCTTAATTATGTGTAATAAGTTCTGGTAAACCAGCTTTCTAAAAAAAGCGTATGTGATCTCACTGCAGGTATATTACTAAAATACTGTTGTAATCAGCGAAAAGTCAAAATACACTAAAGTCACTAATGCATCGAAAGTGCACCGCTGCAATAAGGGTTAAGTTTAATTTTGTTAGCTCACCTGAGCATGAAGTATCTTAAATGTTAAATATAGATTGATGCAGTAACTTTTATATGTTGAATATAGATTGATGCAGTAACTTTTAAATGTTGAATATAGATTGATGCAGTAACTTTTATATGTTGAATATAGATTGATGCAGTAACTTTTAAATGTTGAATATAGATTGATGCAGTAACTTTTATATGTTGAATATAGATTGATGCAGTAACTTTTAAATGTTGAATATAGATTGATGCAGTAACTTTTAAATGTTGAATATAGATTGATGCAGTAACTTTTAAATGTTGAATATAGATTGATGCAGTAACTTTTAAATGTTGAATATAGATTGATGCAGTAACTTTTAAATGTTGAATATAGATTGATGCAGTAACTTTTAAATGTTGAATACAGATTGATGCAGTAACTTGTTGAATATAGATTGATGCAGTAACTTGTTGAATATAGATTGATGCAGTAACCTTCCTTTGACTGCAGTGTTATTCTTGATAGTACAGTGTATCATTTGTGCGATATTGTTATTTTAGGTTGGATTGTTTTTATGCCCCCTTTCAAATGTACAATTATTGGTGTGTTGCAGCCTGCGACTGTGACAACCAAGGTTCGGCCCAGCTGCAGTGTGACCGCAAGTCGGGTCAGTGTGTCTGCCTGCTGGGGATCAGCGGCTACAAGTGTGACCGATGCGACCGCGGGACAACCGGAGAGCTACCAAACTGCGTGCCTTGCGGTGATTGCTTCGATAACTGGGACAGGATTGTACGAGATTTGAGAGGTGTGTATGTACATGTAGTTGTAGTTTCGGTATTTTGGGTCATATTGGTATCGATTTCTCCATCTTGCTGGCATAGTTATGTGCACCTAGTACTGGTCAACTGTTTTTTTTATGAACTAATTCAGGAAAAGTGACTTCTGTACATTACATGTATATCTCAAATATGCATTATGACATATACAGTTGAATGTCTTTGACTGGAGGTCCGACCGGGATGACAAAAATGCCTAAGTTATCAAAGGTTTTGAGTTTTTGAGGTTTTAAAGAATCAATAAAATGTAACACACTATAAAAAGATATTATAAGTTGTTAATACCTTATGAATGTTCAGCAATAATAACACCCTGTCTATAAAACTTACAAATATATAGGCGAAACAATTGTTAAAATATGTTTTAATGTGTACACCGCTAATCACACAATGAATTGAATAACATTTTAGAGGTTATAAATTTTTGCTATTTACGCTGACAAGCGTCATCTAATTGACATGTGTTGACAACACATCCTTTTAGCAGTCACAAGGTACTAACAATTTGCCCCTGTCTGATACTTTTACACAGAAGTGTGAATAACTACCTCGAGTTAAGGAGGTAAATTATAGAATTACAGACCATCACATTTGCTCGAGTTATCAAATCAAGTCATAAATACTGGAGTTAAAGAAGGTCATACTTATACTTATTGAAGTATTCATGACTTTACCAGACTATATGTTTTGTTTGAGTTTCTGTGGGTTTTTGAGTCATTGATGCTCGAGTTAAAAAATCTATTCTGTATTTGTTGTGAGTTTCACAAAAAATGCCAGTCAAGTTTGTATGGAAATTTCAAAATGGAACAGTTACAAAAGTGACCTCTGTACATGATATCATAGATATGCATAAAGAAATATATTTGTTGTGAGATTGACAAATTTCCAAGTCAACTTAGTAAAAAAAAAATCCAAATGGAACATAAACACGGGTGAATTCTGTACATTAATTATTGTATCTCTATATATGGACAATCTCTCACAGGCCAAACCAACACGCTGATGGATCAGGCCCGCAACATCGAGCTAGAGGGAGCCTCGGGAGCCTTCGACAAGGAGTTCCGAGTGATGGAGGAAAACCTGGCCGAGGTTCGCAAGATCGTCGAAGGCGCAGGGGTGTCGTCGTATGATGTGGAAGAGCTAGAGAAATTACTGAACAAAATAAGGTATGGGAAAGGACCGAAATACAGATGATTCACATTGCAAACAATCCATAATAAAACAACCTATCTTGGCCAGTAAAATTTGGTTTTTACTATTTAAGTCTCTTAGAAACATCCAAACTCCTTAGTAATTATTATTTTAAAGTGGAATGAAGATATTTTAAGTTAGCATCCGCCACATGGTTGGCTGTTTGGCACTCAGCAAACTTCATGTATGTTTTTGTGGGCATGTATCTTAGAAAAGATTGAATATGGCTAATTTGGGGTCAGAAAAGATTGAATATTGGCAAATTTGGTAAGAACAGATTTAATATTGGCAAATTTGGGTAAGAGAAGATTGAATGTTGGCCAATTTGGGTATGTAAAGATTGAATATTGGCTAATTTTTGTAAGAAAATATTGAATATTGGAAATCAATAAAAATTAGTGTGTGACTAATAATATTGGTTTCACAGAATATTAATTTTTGTTCCTTACCTTTGCAGGGTAAATCTTACGGCGAACGTGGAACAGCTGGACTCGATGGACGAGCAGCTCCAGTCCACCATGGAGCGTGTACAGCAGGGCAACAGCCGCATCGCCTCCCTGCAACTGGGCGTGCAAGAGCTCAACAGGAAGGCCGAACAGCTGCGCAGGAACGCTAGCGACATTCAGGCGCAGGATGTTGAAGGTACAGAATTGGAATCAGTCCACAAAATATTTGTTGATTAGCGAGAACTAATAGAAACTTATTAATATATTATCATGACTTTATATGTGTATTTGTATAACTCATTGATGCTAGAGGGATGAAACTTTGCAAACATATTTTTGCGCACTGCCATTTTTTTTGGTTCATTTATTTGACATACATGGAGTGTTTTTTTTTATACATAAGTGGAGTGTTTTTCAGACACATTTCGTGTTTTGTCTTTTTGAAAAAATAAACATTTACTGTTTTGAACATGATGGAAATATAGTTTAGTTTATACCAAAGGGATTTTGGTCCATGCTGATGTGATGATACTTTAAAGCTAGGCACATGATGTCCAAAAGAACAAGGTGTATATAAGTGTATTTACTGAAGCTAAACAAGCATTGTTTAATTTAAAATATTGTTGTCAAAATAGAAGGGTGATTTACCCGCCAGGGTCTTAATGAAACAGCTTTTGATATGACAAACCGTGCCGGCTAAAGCACCGTGGCGGCCCATAGGCAGTGAAACGTTTGGGGCCCACCCCAGCCTGAGCCTACTAATGAACATCTTGAAAACGAAATCACCAGCAAAACAATACGGTTTTGCAAATAATAAATGATTGTCACTTTGTAAGACAATATCAAGCCTTTAATCGGAACATAGCATTGATGTAAAATAATTGGCTTTGTCAAGTTACTAGATTAGGCCTAGTAAGACTTCAAGTAAGTGAACAAGTTCTTTCGTCACTGTGTCATGGGGCCCCTAAAAGTTGTGGGGCCCATAAGTCATTGCGTGCTCTGTCTAACGGGTAATCCAGGACTGATGAGAAATGTCAATTTTGATTAACATGAAGCATATCGTTTCGCAGGTGCATTCAACATCACGCGGGAGGCACAGCAGCGATCCCAGGACGCGCAGGCTATGGTTGATGGCACGGGCAAGTACCTGGCGGACTCTGCCGAGGTCAGGGGTCGGGTGGAGTCACTGCTTGCCATCAGCCTCAGGGACTTCAACGCGAGTCTCGACAGCAACATGGAAGAGTTGAGGAAACTTGATGGAGATGTGACCGCGCTTAGCGACAAGATTACAGATATAAACACCATGGTGGGTGGTCTACGTGACTGTTAAATGACCTATTTTTATCGTATTTATGCTCCCAATATATATATATGGGGAGCATATAGTTGCCAGTTTGTCCTTCCTTCCTTCCGTCACACTTTTGTTACAGTTTCTCATAGCGCCTTCAATATTTTACCGATCTCTTACATATTTGGCATGTAGGTACCTTGCATGGACCTCTAACTTTTGATGAGGTTTGAGGTCAATGGGGTCAAGTTCAAGGTCACGGAGGCTAAAAATAGATTTTCTCAAGGTCAAGTTTTTTTTACTCCTTTTTTTTCCACACAATTAACTCGTATATGGACAAAGCATCATCGGGGAGCATCCATCAGTTTTACTGATATCCTTGTTTATTTGAGACAGAAAGTCGGGGGCTCATGGCTTGTAGACAAAAAAAATGAATGTATTATTTGATGGGTAAAATGTACATGTATGTTTTATGATGCTCTTAGATTAAAAACTTTTGTAAAGACTGTAAAAATACCTTCTTTTTTTCTTAACTAAACTTTGGGTATTTAGGTACATGTATCTAATCAGAAAAAGGAGGGATGAAATTCATGTGTTTATTAGCCAGCTAGCCAAATTTGGAATATTAAATGTCAAGTCCAATACCATATTATACAAAGTGGATTATCAGAATTTTAATGTAGAATTCTTATGTAGAATCTGCAAGACAGAAATTTTACCTCAAAAACTCTTTCTCTTTATCAACTACTCTTGGTTTCCAGGTGTGCGATGGAGCAGGAAACCCTTGCGATGATGTCTGCGGTGGTGGTGGGTGTGGGAAATGCGGCGGCGCTAGCTGCGGGCAGGGCGCCTCCCAGAAGGCCATCAACGCACTTGACCTGGCCACGAAGGCTGAGGCACAGCTGAGGCTCAAGGAACAGAACGCCCAGGATCTCTCTACCAATGTAAGTGAAATACGGACACAGATTATGTGTGTGATTTGGCTTGTGTTAAATTGCAACAATTTCAGCTTTTGTGTTTTGTGATTACTCAGAAGTCCGGCCAAATTGTCCCCTCAATCTTGATGAAACTGGGTCACTTGTGTCCCAAAATAAGGTCATCAGGTCAAATATTAAAAAAAAACATGGTCAGAATGTTCATCTGGACGATATCTACGCCAAGTTCAAATCTGGGTCAAGTGAGATCAAAGAACTAGGTCAAATCGTTGACAACTGTTGGGCCTTGTGATTTAGAAGAAAATATTTGTTAAGGTATTTGCTTAGTAAATATTATTATTTGACCCCATAGGTGTGGCAAGTATTAAACCCAGGATCATGATTTGATGAAACACAGTAGAGGGTCAGTATACAATCATACTTACCAAACATGACTCATCTGGACTTTGTTGTTTCAGAGATGTATACATTTTTACAAAATAAACTACAGTAATAATAATAATGTTTTAATAATTCTTATTTGAACAACGGGGCATTACTTATGTGGTTTTTTAGGATGATAAAATTTGCACATAAACACGTGTCTTGACAACAAGAGGTCTGACCTTGAAGATGTTCTAGTCAACAGTATTCATGCAAGTAATATTGTAATTCTCCTGACAGGTGACCGCAGCTCACGACCTGTCACAGATGGCCCGGCAGGAGGCTCAGATGGCGTTTGACGAGGCTTCCAAGGCCAAAAAAGCGTCTGAAGACACAAGATCTGACCTTGAAAAGCTCATTAACACAGTCAAGGACTTCATGCGAATGGATGGGGCCTCACCTGATAACATTGAAAAGGTAGGGTGTTGGTTTTGAGCCTCATCTGATAACATTGAAAAGGTAGGGTGTTGGTTTTTAGCCTCACCTGATAACATTGAAAAGGTAGGGTGTTGGTTTTTAGCCCAATGTAATAACATTGAAAAGGGAGGGTGTTTGTTATTAGCCACACCTGATAACATTGAAAAGGTAGGGTGGTTGTTGATAGCTCACCTGTGCAAAAGATGGTCAGGGTGATCTGAATTGATCGCCTTTTGAATAAAGTGTGTTTAAGGAAGTCTCTTATAAAAGAAAATCCAGTAAAGGTGGAAAGTTTAGTCTCTTATTAGCCTGTGCAAACTGCACAGGCTTATCTAGGACGAAACTTTACTTTACTTTGCCCATGCATTTAACCCAGTTTTCCCAAAATGCAGCTCAAAAATGTAACAAAACTCACTGTATTTCGTACATTTGCATAGATGGCGAACGAGGTCCTGGCGATGACGATCTCGCTTCAACCAGAGCAGGTGCTCCAGCTGGCCCAGAAGATCAATGATACGATCCAGGGCCTGCAGAATATTGACGACATCCTGGAGGACACGCGTGAGGACCTCTCCACGGCCCAGCGACTCAAGATGCGCGCCGAAAATGCATCGTGAGTGGTGTTGAAGTTTTACTCTCTTTTTTTTCTAGCATGCCCTTTACCTCTCAGATACACATTTTTACGCATTTGTAGTCCATTAGAAAATCAAATTAAATTTAAGACATTTTTTTACTAGATTTAAGTTTTATAG
>VMBQ01008765.1:0-36428 GCA_007657795.1 Dreissena rostriformis
AGCGTATGCAATCATTTCAATTTATTCAGTTATCTAATAATGACAACAATTGTTTTATCGAAAAAATGTAACACACCGAACTCTGTACTTGTACACAGCCAGTGACTCCAATAATATCGAGTCAAATATCAATACTTAAAATTGATTGATTGATTGATTTATTCAATATACAATGTCAGTATACATGGCAATACAAGTATAACACACACATGTACTTATGAAAGAAAAGATATGCATGAATTAACAAATACATAAGTGAAGCCATGACAACCATCATCATATATCAAGGATGACAAAAATGCGTTTGAAAAACACTTATTTCCATTGTGGTCCTTAAAATATAGTGTTGTGCGACATAGGAAGACATAATTAGATAGAAGTTTATATCACATTGAGCACCTTTAACAAGTCACCTTTAAGAAATGCAACTGTAAATAACACAACACATTTATGTAACACATAGTTAGAAACGCTCACAATAGTAGCTCGAGTGGAACAAATGAAACAATCACACGTTTAATGAAGACAATGTCATCAATCATAACATAACAAAATGTTTAATTCTAACATATAAGACACTGCAAGACATGTCAGAAACAATATCTTGGTCAGACAAAAAAAAAATGTAGCCAACGTAAAAGTTTGTGTTTCCACTAACATCGCAAATATTAGGGTAGGTAGGTCGGCGTAACTTTTTATTTAACGTTTTATAACATACAGTTCAACATGTATTAAGCGACCACCTACAGATGGGAAGCAGCAGAACTGACCACTAACAACAGGTGGCTGCTTAATAGACGTGCATTTTTTACTAAAACAGGTCATTTTGGTAATCAAAATTGTGGCTGCTTGTGACAGTTTTTTGCTTAATAGAGATGGTCGCTGACACGAAAACGTCATTAACTGTTTATGTTAAATGACAAACCAGGGACCAGTCTTATAAAAAATTGTACTACATTCTTACCTTACAATGTAATGTTCGTAGTGTCATGAATACGTAACCGTCACATATTAGTAACTTTCGTTTAACATTTACATGTATTTCCAAAGTATCTGTCAAACTTCCTTTATATTTGTAGCATACTGATCATAATCACGTATATGTTAAAATGACCAAATCTTATTGTAAGTTCTTACGATCTTTGGTAAGACGGGCCCCAGCTGATGAAGGCCAAAACGGCCAAAACGTTGTTACAAACATTTAAATTTAAACAAATTATTTACAGTTGAAGTTGGACTTGTTTTATCTTCATTTACATTCTAACATATGGTTTCTTCACCGTTTGACAGTGTTTTATATCGCAGGCGGTATCTCCGCCAGGTACGACGTTAAATGTCGAACGGAGCACACGGGACAGACTTCAGCTGATTTTCGATCTCGTTAACGAGGAGTTCCAATACCTGCAAGCCATCTATGGCGAACAGATGCTTGTTCAGCGGCAAGGAGACGTATTGCTTCAGTTCATCCATACCTTGTGGGGACTGGGGACCAATCATGAGCCCGAACACTTTCGCCTTTCCGTGCAGCTTCTTGGCAGCCGCGATTGCGTCACCTCCGCAATTCGATTCACCGTCTGTCAAAATGAGCACTTCCTGTTTGACGTCAGCCGAAGTACGCATGCCTGAAATAGTGCGCAATCCGCTTTACATGCAGTAACATGGATGGGGCATGTTCGTTGAACGAAACAAAGACAACAACTCGCACAACATATTAGTTATCAGAATTCCAACATTTCACCGAGGCGAAAATCTACGAGAAGAAAATGTCATGAATAAGTTATACTAGTTAGCGGATCCAGATGGGGGCGCTCCCTGACCGTACATTATATCAATTAAGACCAGTACTTTTGCCTTCATGAAATGACTTCATTGATCATTGTACAGAGCATAATCAACATCATCAACACCTCTTACATTACAAAAAAATATATTATTATTTCTGCTCGGCCTGTATGACTGATGGTCTAAGACAAACGCACCCCACACCGCCTCGCCCGCCCCTACGGAAATCCTAGAGTCGCCACTTAATCACGCATTTCCATGGTTGCAATCAAACTCCGCCAACAAAAAAAAAATCAATTGCTCTAGTCTGTGACAAAAAATATGCCATGCTTGAGATGTGTAAAAATACATCAAAGACATCCTATTTCGACAGGGATACGATGGACACCCTCACCCGGAAATGAACACAAAATATTCGTTATAAGCTCAAAATCATGTTTTCCACCACAAAAACGAAAAAGTAAGTGTTCAAGTTCGTGATACCGACTTATCGGAGATAGTACAATGTTTACTTACGACTGCATTTTGGTATTTCGTAAAATACGTTTTTATGAATTAATGAATCGAAATATTAAGATAAATTGACAAGCAGACGTAAACGTTTCTTTTTATGCCACCACAAAAATAGCATCCTAATATAAAACTGTCGTGTAATATTTAATAAAACGTTATTCATATTGGCAAAACTGACCTTTAGCAGTCGTAAACATGTTGTCATATGCATAATTGAAGGCGAGTGCTGTGCACGTGGTGTCCCCCATGTAGCTCATAGACTGCACGCCCTCCTGCACGAGGTGCGTGCTCGGCTTGTCATCGAAGTCAAAGATCTCCTTCACAGTAGTGGAATACTCAAGAAGAGCGGCTCGCTGCCATTTGCTCTGAAATGTAGCACAACTTCAGTGACGTCAGACGACACATTTATTACATAACATCAATTCGCTGTGTCCACACCGGTCTTGTCCACACCTGTATTACTGACCTGTGTAATAACGCGACAGGAATTGTGGGTAACACTTTTTTTACGAGTGAACAGAAAAAGAGTAAGTAGATCAGATAAACATGCTTACAATACTTGCTATTTGTCCTTTTAATGTAATTTTGAAATCATCCTTAAACATAATGGACTAACAGCCAACAATATTACGTTTTTAACACATAATAAAAACCGTTTTTATCATTATTAAAAATGCTCATTTCTACACAGAGCTACTAAAGCGAAAGCACAAATCCCCAAACAAGAGGAATGTGATGCGTGTTGAAAATATGTAACGTCATGCTTTGCCGCCATTTGGCGCTATAACGTCGGCCGTCGATGACGGTGACGTCATTGTTGTTATGTATTTATCCTGCATCTGATTGGTTAATGTTCATTCATGTGTATCATAGCCACGCCTCTGTGTACTTCTGCATGCAAGCTACTAGTCATACGATGTAGTATTCAATTAGCCACCAAACGTACTGCGTGTTCTCTGTTTATGTTAACCCACATATACAACAATTGTTATTGTTATGATTTGTAGAGAGTAAATAAAAGATCGACTCGTTTTGCCGCGCAGTATTTTCTAAGCAACATTTCTCACAAATTATGGTGCCGTGACGAAAAATGACAATGACACAAGATTTACAGAAACTATTGTCTATCCGGAATGGGAGTCGATCAATCATCGCACATGAACTTGAAGAATTACATACTGCAAAAGATGAAAATGATCGTAACTCCATCGAGATGATTTTGAACAACATTACAGAAGTATAGGCCTCGTTAAAAGCGATTGATGAGAAGATTTTAAGTCAAACAGAAGTTGACCGAATTCCCGAAGAGATGACGGGAACAGCGACGTACACGAATCAGCTTAAACGGAAGTTACAGAAATTGAAGAAAGAATTTATTTCCACAGACACGAACAAAACAACCGTTGACCTCCCAGGTATGCCGTCGGCTTCAGTCACCACTGATGAGAGCGCGCTTGTTTCACCAACATCCGCCGAAGCACTATATGAACTTTCGTCGAATTCCACCGCACACGCGCCCTACGGGTTACAACCAACTACTGTCGATGTAGTTACTAAACTTCCGCAAAACTTCGCAACCACACAGACTTGGTCACTGCCGACTTCCGCCACAACGCAAGTATGGCTTCCACAAAGTTTCAAAACCGCACAATCAGGGAAATTGACGATTTCCGCCACAGCGCCATCTTGGGTACCCCCGACGTCCTTGATCACACCTTTTGGGGTACAGTCGACTTTCACTGAGTTGCCTTCTAAGATACACACGTCCACCGCAGCGCCTACTGGACAGCCCGTTTACCCCGCCGGTCACTCGTCTTCATTAAACTGCTACTGGTATGCTAGAGATCCTCCGCAGCCATCACAGCAACTGTAAGTTCGGGTTTTCATTCAAATACTAGTAGTTTTCACAGACTTCCAAAATTGACTCTCCCGTCATTTGATGGCATCATATTGAATTGGCAAACATTTTGGGATTCGTTTGAAACGACAGTGCATTTCAATCCGAGTTTAACTGATGTTCAGAAGTTCAGTTATTTGAAATCCCAATTTGAACATTATGCTGCTTAGAGTATAGAAGGGTTTTTGCTTACAAATGCTAACTATCACAAGGCTATTGATCTGTTGCGACAGAGATATGGACAATGTCACAAAATCATTCATGCCATTATGCAGGCCCTTGTGCAATTACCAGCGCCAACGAATTCATTGCATACTCTTAGACAATTCTATGACAAAATGGAAACGTTTATTCGAGGCCTTGAATCGTTGGGACAGGATCAAACAACGTATGTTAGGTTGCTAGTACCCATTATCCTCGATAAACGCCTGAAGAAGTACGCAAACATTTAGCGCGCGAACACGGCGACAGAAACTGGATTCTGAGAGAATTGCGTTGTGCGATATTTCGTGAGATTGAAATTGCCGAAGCGGACTAAATGCAGATCAAAACAGATGAAGCCGCACACCTCACAAAATAAACACATTGAAGTGCGATGCCAATTTTGCAGCGATGAGCACATGCCGTCAGCTTGTTCCAAGTTCAAGGACGCAGCAAGCAAGCTAACAGTTGTAAAACAGAATAAACTGTGCTTTAATTGTCTTTGAAGTCATCAAGTCTCGCTATGCCGTTCAAAACACCGATGTCAGGATTGTGGTTAAAAGCACCATACCTCAATATGCGAGATAAACCTTCGACACGATGTACCGGAAGTCAAACAACGGAAACCGGAAACGACAGTGTTACACATGTCTTCTGCTCATAGTAGACACACTTCAATTCTCCTGTAGACGGCGAAAGCTACAGTTTCATCACAGACGATTTCCTCGGACGCCGCAATCTTGTTTGACGAGGGATCGCAGAGATCGTTTATCACAGAAGAGTTTGACCAAATGTTGAAACTCACACATGAAAACACAGAAACTAAGAATATGATAAACAAAATGTGACCGCCATTTTTATTCATTGAGTCCATCGAAAAGCGGGGGTTTAGGGGCGGAAGCCCCCGATACCAAGGAAATGCATAAGAAAAGAACAGATTTTACTTACTTATCACCAAAATGATCGAGATACAAGACATGTTTTACGCCTTTGAACAGCTGATTAACTGTGTCTTTGATTGTCGCAGTCGGCAGTCCATCGAGCCAGTGTAAACTTCTTATAATTTTATAATTAAGAAGTAGTTTCGAACTTTTTACACCTTTCGCCTTCATCCAATAAATTCAAATTTCGCAAACAAAAACCCAACCGTCGTCACTTTTGCAGACACTACTTTAATCGTCGTAAAAGAAATAAATTACTATAACTTGCTTACAGTTGTAGGGTCGTTTTGCGTTTCATTTAAAGTAAACCAATCAAATGCGACTATTTGGTCACGTGATAAGAAACGTAGAACATCGTCATCAAAATGGAATTTCATTCATAGAACGGAAGTGAGAACATGTAGGTTTGTTTTCATTTCGTGTTTAGTTAATAACTCTGTTATACAACGTAGTTTTACACCATACTTTTTGACGGGGATTTCAAAAATGAGGTTAATTTTTACATGTTATGGCCGTTTTAAGCATTTTCGTCGCGCGACTCCGTATATTAGGCGCGAAGCGCTCTTAGTAACACGACAACAATACGCTTTCTCATTCTTTTTTACGTACCGGTAAAGTTCAATCGTCCCCTGACTTTTATTGGGACATAGTGGAAGATCGTGTGATACGCGGAAATGGCCCAACTGCTGTAAAGTCGAAAATCGGATACCTTTTGTCTTGACCGATACCGCGTCCGCATAACACTACTAAACGACCTGTGCATCACGTCATCGGCGTCATTACAAGTTCAAATGTGATTAATACCACCCTTGAAAAGTTTTGGTCGCTAGAGAGTATGGGTATTTATGATTCCATAACTGAGCGAAATCTCCAGGACAAGATGGAACGATATCAGAAGAGCAGCATACAGTTCTGCAATGGTAGATATGTCGCCAAGATGCCATGGAAAGACGACCATCCGGATCTCCCTTCGAACCATGATATCGCCCTAAGAAGAACACAGAGCACAATTAGGAGACTCCGACAGGAACCGGAAATGCTAAAAGCGTACAGCTCAATCAAACAAGATCAAGAAAGAAGAGGCTTCATTGAAAAGGTTACAGACAATTCCTAGGCTCCAGTGCATTATATACCCCATCACGCAGTGAAAACAGATTCGACAACCACCCCTTTAAGAATCGTTTATGATTGTAGCTGCAGACAGTCAAGTAATTACCCAAGCTTGAATGATTGCCTTCAGTCAACCCCGCCAATTCTTAATGAACTGACTGCCATACTAACGCGCTTTAGAATGCATCGGTTTGCTGTGCCGACGGACGTTGAAAAAGCGTTTCTACACGTTGGCTTACATGAGAAAGATCGGGATATGACACGTTTCTTCTGGCTTGAAGACCCCTATAACCCGTTAAGCCGTTTGATTCCTTACAGATTCCGTGTAGTTTTATTTTGCGCCACGTGTTCACTATTTATTCTGAATGCCACGCTTATGAAACACCTGAGTACCAACACCGGAAACGGAGCGTCTGCTATCATACGACGGGACTTATATGTCGATAATATTATATCAAATTTCGAGAAGGAAGAAGACATGATGCAGTTCTTTCACGATTCGAGAAAATTGCTTGGAAATGCTGGGATGACTCTCAGATCTTGGACATCAAACAGCATTAATCTGAAAGAAGTCGCCACTTCCGGTTGTATAGAAGAAAAGAATGTCGATGTCAAGGTCCTTGGAATGATCTGGAACACTTATGAGAAACCCTATGTTTCATCGAGAAAACAATCCCTACCACAAATCATGTTACTAAACGATTGATTCTGAAACATTCGGCACAGATTTACGACCCGCTTGGACTTCTTAGCCCCGTGACAGTCAGGGCAAAATTGTTGATGCAAGACCTTTGGAAGGTAAAAATCGACTGGGACATTCCACTCGACACAGAATATCAGTACCGATGAAACTGTATTGCAGACGACTTGAATGCCGCTTCCGGTGTTCGGTTCCCGCGGTACTATTTCCAAGAAGACACAGAACGACCGCAATTACACGTTTTCGTTGAGGCAAGCGTGCAATCCTACGGAGCAACTGCATACATTGTGAGAAACAAAGAAAGCTGCTTGGTTATGTCGAAAAATAGAGTGCCACCCCTGTAGAAGCTCACATTACCACAGCTCGAACTTTTGGCTGCAGTAGTGGGCGAGAGACTCGCAGACCATTAACGATCATTTCTCAACATTGAGGATATCATTTACTGGTCGGACAGCCAGATTGTGCTGTACTGGTTGTCGTCTACTAAGCCACTTAAGAAGTTCGTTTCAATACGGGTAAACGAATTCTGTGAAATCACCGGAAATGTTCACTGGAAGTACTGTCCAACATACGACAATCCAGCCGACTTACAGACTCGCGGTGTCACCGCCAAAGCCTTCTTGGAAAACCGTTTGTGGATGAAAGGACCTTACTGGTTGTGTTGTCCATCAAGCTGGCCGTCATGGAAAACGGGAGATGAAAGAGAAATCGCCGGAAACGAAATGTTACGTACCGGAAGTAACGAACCATAGGTGTTTTACCGTTACTGAAACACAGCTTACGCCATCCATTTTTCTATGAAAAATATCGAGGAATACAGTTCATTCATCAAACTACATCGATTGCTGACATACGGTCGACTGTTTATTCATAATTGCCGCGTGAAAATACAAGACAGGTACTTCGGTGAATTATCAACTCGAGAATTTAAAGATGGAGAAAGAAAGTTGATTTCTTTAGTGCAGAGAGAAGTATTTCAACCGGAGCTCCAATGTTTGTCCTAAGGCTTACATAGTTCATCTATCGTGAAACAACTGAAATTGTTCATAGATGAAGCAGATTGCATTCGATGCAGAGGCATAATTCATAACGCTCCTGTCAGTGAAGATACGCAGTTCCCTCTTCTACTTCCAAAGAAACACCATTTCACGACGCTTGTCATACGCCATGCGCACGAGACTCTTTAAGCACTCTGGTACAAACGCAACAGTAACCTTCCTGAGACAGAAGTTTCGGATTCCGGCCATCCGACAAGTCGTGATATCAGTAGCCCGGAAGTGCGTGGTCTGTCTACGAGTGTGTGGACCGGCATATCGAGCACCGGATCCTCCGCCACTACCTTAAATGCGAGTCGATGACAGCCCACAGGCGTTGATTTCAATGGCGCATTGTCTATTCGAGAATCCTCCGGAAGTGAGAAGAAGGTGTATATTTGCCTCTTCACCTGTGCCTCAACGCGTGACGTACACCTCGAATTGGTACCCAATTTGACCGAAGGTTCGTTTATGAACGCTTTCCAACGATTCGCGAGCCGAAAGTCCATGCCACACACCGTGTTGTCTGACAATGCAACAACATTTAAAGCCGCAGCCCGTCATCTACAGAATTTGATACAGTCTCCATCCATTAAGAGGAATTTCTCCAACATGGGCATCACATGGAAGTTCATTCCCACAAGAGCACCTTGGTATGGAGGCTGGTGGTAGAGGCTTATCGGTGTTACTAAGTCAGCTGTCAGACATTAGGTCGGTCATTCGTCACCCTGGAAGAGTTACAGACCATAATCGTGGAAATAGAGGCGATCATCAATGATCGTCCACTGACATATGTGGCAGCAGACATCAACGACGCGGAGCCCATATCCCCCTTATTCTTGATGTATGGTCGCCGACTGACGTCACTACCCTACGTGAGCGACGAAGCAGGTTGCTCAATCGATAATGCAGATGTAAAACGTCAAGCCCGGAACATCACGCAATGAGCCAGCCATTTCCGGAAACGTTGGCGAGATGAGTATCTAACTTTACTCCGTGGCCAGCACCGTAAGACAGGAGCATCGACATCCGGAACTATTCATGTTGGAGACGTTGTCCATATCCATGACGACGGTCCGCGCTTGAAGTGGAAACTCGGGGTCGTGGAACAGCTGCTTCCGGGTAACGATGGATGTGTACGCACTGCAGTTGTTCGTTTCAGCCAAGGAGTGTCGACGCCCCCAATTACAAGACTTTATCAAATTGAGTGCCCATATCGACCAATAAATCCAAAACGAAAACACCACGTGTACTTTATATAACCGTCATTTTAAATTTTAAGAACTGTGACGTCACTTAAACACCGTCTTAGTTTATATTTGGAAACGGGATGTTATAAAAACGAAAGAAGGCGGAAAATGTATGCACCCTTTGCTCCGTGATTGTTACTATAGAATTCGACATCTAAGGCCACCGAAATAGTTAGAGGACATAAAGGGGGTTGCTTAATTAAATACTTGTTATAACTTTGTCAGTTGATTTAGCGTTAAGATTGTGCCCTAGTTTACAATTTGGTATGGACACACAAAAATATTCGATTCCTTATCAAACTTACATCGAAAGGATCCACCTGATCATTTGGGCACAACATTCCCAGGAGTCGAGCCAGCTGAGTTTGAGCTGTTGCGAACCCAGAGGCACCCACACTTCCGGACGAATCTACGATGACCAACAGGTCGCGCAGCTGACCGACGGCTCTACCGTTCTTGAGGTGGGTCTGCGTAACGAAGTTGGTCGCCATGGCTCTTGCAGTGGATTGAATAGTCGGCTTCTGAGCTGTGGTAACACAAATGTATTCATGACATGAACTGCGTTTTCTAAACAAAAAAGATCAACATGCAATAAAGTTAAAGCAATTACATACTTCACTAACATACCCGCATATGGAAATCTACTCTTAAATGGAATAACTCATTATATTACACCATAAATAACCCGCATAGTGAACATTAAAGATCCAACAGACCATAAGCGAATATTCCTTATGAAATACTCGGTAGGTGATATAATTTAATTGTTTAAATACATGTAGTGGCAACACTTATTATAACTTTAAGTGTATGCATTGAAGATACATTTGTGTTAATAGCTACAATATTTTACGTTTCGAACACCTTATTTAAATAAAGTGTACGATAACATATACGTACTCGTTTGCTTCACTTCGTCGAGTTCCGGGGGACATGCGGCCCCTCCATTTGCTGGGTAGCGAAGAACCTTTCGTTCTCTCGACATCTGGCCGAAACCAAACGGTCCACTCCATTCTGTCCATTCTGATACCAGACAATCGGTCTTTTTGAACAGAAAACCGTTTGTCCCTACAAAACAACAAATCACAACCGCAAGTGCTGAAAATGTCGTTAACAATGCCGCCATGTTCAGTGTTTGTCCTCGAAAAAAATAAAATAATACTCAATGTATCACTTCCGAATTAAACTGCAAATTTAAATCCTGTATAAATTGTCAATTTTGCCTTTGTATTTTGCTCTTCAAAAGTATTATTGTTCAGATCAATGCAAGTGGTGTGTATGAATTGATAATGTTAATCCGATTGTTATATAATGAAACTATACCGGACGTTGATAGAAACGAACAGTCATTGGTTGCCCACATCCGCGTAGGAATGCAATTCTTAGCCAATACAAATTGAAAGTGGTAAATGCATGCGTGAATGTAAGGTGAAAATATAAAAACAGAATACACGGTAGCTGTTTACAACATAAAACGTATTTACGTTTTCATTGATGTGCATCAATACTGAGAAAATGACGTGATTGCGGTTACTGAGGCAGACGAAGTATTTTACTTATTGACGAGCTATATCTCGAAATTAACCATTTAAATATTTTAACACTCTGTCAAATACTACATGCAGACCGTTTCGAGAATAAAAAGCGTTTACATGGCTCGATGATTAAGTATTGGGGAGTGTTTTTGTTTGGTACAAAAATAGTTGTTAAATATTGTTTCACGTGTACGTGTTGTAATGTGTTGATGCTGTTTAAGAGTATTGACAAGTATTATATGTTAGTGCAGGCGTAATTGTTGTTTAGCTCTATGGGCGCGGATTTTGACTTCAAGTATTAAATCGAATGGAAAGGCGCAACAAGTGTTTTGTTTTGTTCCGTTTGTAAACGCGATATATAATTCCCTTGACAACATTATCATGTATTGTCCGTATTCAAATTGTTTGTTTGCTCAACCAGATTATCACAGCATAGAAAGTTAATACTTACAAGCAGTTGCAAATATAAGCCAACCATTCTGCAAGCATTTACATTTGAAACTTCTGCATACATTCCAATTGCATAAACACATAGACTTGCCTATTTTTTATAAACAACTCATAGACATGAGTCAATATTTAACAATTATTCTTGCACCAAGAAAAAATTCTGACATACATGACATCTAGAAATCATCCATACAACAAACATTTATGTAAACACAGATTTGTATACATTGGCATGCTACACATCTTTCACCAAAACATTATATAACATTTGATTAACATAAAAAATATTTTCATACATCTTAACAATACTTAGCCATGCATCGACATATACATAACTTCCACTCAACAAAACAATACTTAGCCATTAATTAACTTATAATACGACTTGCGACTTGTTTTTATAGACCAGAAAGGAAATCAATAGTGGGTTATTCTGCAATAATTATCGGCGGAGCTTAATGTTTCGAAAATAGTTCCGAACAATTCAATGAAATATTGCAGTAAAATGCACGTGCTAAAACCCGCTATAACCGAAATTTAATAAATGCGGCATGTTTATAAATGTAACGAAACTACAAATTGTATATTTGGTGATAAGAGGCATAACCACGTCTACAAATAAACGTGATGTCATTAAGTTTCTACGATTTTTGTTTGCAATGAAAGTGACGTCATTTGCAAAAAAAATGTATTAATGAAAACGACGTCGTATGTTTGTTACGATTCAATGACGTCACTAAATAGTGAACTTTGTACTAAGAAGGGCGGTTATTTAAGAAATAATATTTTTCTATCATGGTTTGTTGTCGAATAACCCACGGTAAGGAGTATAGATGCGTAGGAATTAAATCACGAGTGCGAAGCACGAGTGATTTGATAACACGCATCTATACTCCTTACTGTGGGTTATTCGACAACAAACCATCATAGAAAATTATTATTTCGATTCTAACACGATTCTGATTGATTTGGTTCAAGCTTTTGGACGTGAACTATATTTTTCAATACTCCGCCCTTCTTAGTACAAAGTTCACTATTTAGTGACGTCATTGAATTGTACAAACATATGACGTTGTTTTCATTCAAAATATTTTTCAAATGACGTCACTTGCATTGAGAACAAAAATCGTAGAAAATAAATGACGTCACGTTTATTGATGCTACTGAAAAGCTGACATGCTATAAACGTTTTCTTAATTACGTTTCCTTACAAATAACATTCTTTGTAGTCGTGGTTATGTCACTTATCACCAAATATACAGTTTGTTGTTTCATTACATTATATTATACATGCTACATTTATTACATTTCTTTTAGAGCGGGTTTTAGCACGTGAATTTTACTGCAATATTTTCTTCGTTTATTCGGAACTATTTTCGAAACATTAAGCTCCGCCCATAATTATTGCAGAATAACCCACGCTTGATTTCCTTCTTTGTCTATAGAAAACAAGTCGCGTGCAGTGTTAGAATGAAAAATATAGTTCACGTCCAAAATCTTGAACCAAATCAATCAGAATCGTGTTAGAATCGAAATAATAATTTTCTATGATGGTTTGTTGTCGAATAACTCACAGTAAGGAGTATAGATTCGTATTATCAAATCACTCGTGCTTCGCACTCGTGATTTAATTCTTACGCATCGCACTCGTGATTTAATTCCCACGCATCTATACTCCTTACTGTGGGTTATTCGACAACAAACCATGATAGAAAAATATTATTTCTTAAGCACAATTCCTTACACCAAAACATTACATAGCCATGAATTAACATAGTTATAACACCTTTCCATCAACCAAAACAATGCTAAGCCACGCATTAACATATGACATATACTCTTGGACGAAAACAATGCTTAGATACTATAATTGTATATGCGTTGACAAATGGCATACTTTCATACACCTAAACAATACTTATCCTTTCATGGACATATATTCATTCAACAGAATAATACGTACTACTTACCCACGCAGCGGCATATAACACTTATTCATACACCATAACAGTACGTAGCCGTGCACTGTAAAGGTGAAGGTGGATAAGAAACGACATTTATTACTAGACGTTTCTGTACAAATGTTATGCATGTATTATATGTGGTTATTTAAATAGACATATACGCATGTTATGAGTCGGGCGTTAAAATGCATCTTAAGTAATTGCCAGAATTGCGTATTGCACACCGGTTACATTACATTCACATTGTAAAGTGAGGGACGAACGACAACTCCGCTAGGAGATTGCCGTTTTGCCTGTTACGGATGACAATCAGCGTTAAGGTAAAGTGTTTAGACGTTGGCCATCAACCTCTGTATGTAAAATGACTCCGTTCTACGGTGGCATAAAAGTGACATGCACTCCTCTTTTTTTTTTTTTTAAATTGCACTCCTCTTTTTTTCAAATGCACTCCTTTTTTCTATCTCATTCCCACGACATACTTACTCGAGGGAACGACTTACGGACGGGTGGGAACGAGTATGCTAAGACGAGGGAACGAGATAGAAAAAATTGTCTCCTCTTTTACTTAATGCGACCTTCCTTAATTTACAGCACCGCTCATTTTTTTCATGCACTTCTCTTTTATTTATTTTTGCACTCCTCTTGTTCAATCTTATTCCTCGAGGTTATATACCACCAATTCCAATTTCCATAGGGTCCCATTATCAAACAGCAAAGGCTTTTTTTCGAGCAATTTCGTTATTTTGGATTATGCAAATGTGTAAGTTTAAAGATCATTTTCTCTACTGTCGACAATTGCAATTAAATGATGTATTATCTTACTTCTAAGAAAATGCATCTCCCTTCAATACGGGCACCAGTGAAAAACTGACGTTCGACACTCATATTCCGACAAAAGCCCCCATTCTCAGAAAACACACACTTAAAAGAAACATTTCTAGTTTGTCGCTCAGAATATGCATAAAAAATTGCATATAGACGTAGGATCTGAGAAATAACCATCAACACTATATCTAACGCTAATTAATGGTCTAAATACCGGCAGAGAAAGGGCACTCTGTAGTAATATGGACTACTTACGACCACGGAGGGATACACATCGAGTTAGTGGTACCTAAACTCGACTTAGCTTACTCGTTCCCACGCGTTAGTAAGTCGTGTCCTTGAGTTAGTATGTGGAGGTGTGCGTTTAAAAAAAGAGGCGTGCAATTTAAAAAAGAGAGGAGTGCATGTCACCTATATGCCACCGTACCGTTCACTAAAGTGTGGAAGGAGACCATGAACACTGACATATACGTATTGTAGCGTGACCGAGTTAAAAAAAATACTTATGATTTAGACATGCGGGAAGTCAGGTAAAGCGATCAACAAGGAGACAGAAATATATCGCTCGAATGTTTTTTAATCTAGGTTTGTATGCCAAAGGGTTGAAGAGAACTGTTTGAGAGTTTGCAACCATTCGACTCCCCAATTAGCATTATTTGCGTAGCAGCAATAATATAAAGAGAAATCGAAGAAAAAAGTATGAAAATCAATGTTTAAAAACACACACACCAGGAAAATCCTTTTTTTTCAGAACAAATAGTTATAAAAATGACAAAGACTTATGTGGCAGGGGACAACAACGGAGAATTCAAAGCGTAACAAACCGATTTCAACTAAATACACAAGTTGTAAAAACAGTCAGTTATCACCGATTTGAAATCAGTTTCGTGGAAAGTTGGATCATGAAAGGGGCATATCGACGACTATAACGGTATTTTATTATCTGAAATCAATTTATGCATTTAAAACTTATTGCAAATATTGTTGTTTAAATTATTCTGCAACATATGTATTTTAAATAAATGATAAAAGTTGTCCCCAAGACACTTTTTGCAGACTTCGGAATGAAATGTTAAGAAGCGTCTCGGTATTCGCGTGCTCACTAACGATAAAATAATTGTAACGATGCTGTAGGTGAAAATATGTATTGAGGCTGGTGAGTTTTTAAGAGCGCGGCTTCGAACCGTAATGGGACCGTGTTGGAAATGATATATAATGGCGTTTTAATATTTTCGGCGTAGCTCTCTTACCTCATATTTGACCTTTCTTAACCTTCTGACAAAGCCATTTGAATGTCGAGGACATCACGCCAGTAGATCCGAATGAATTAAATCAAATATTGGATTGTCTAATTCACAATTTAACAATGATGATATATCTTTTCAAAATAAACATGATTCGTTTCCGCAGTTCGCAGTCCGCACAGGCTAATCAGGGACGACAATTTCCGCTTTTATGGAATTTTTCGTTTAAATGATGTCTCTTCTTAGCGAAAATCCAGCTGTGGTGGAAAGTGTCGTCCGGGATTAGCCTGTGCGGACTGCATTATGCCCATTATGATTGATTACTTGTATGCGTTTAAGAGCATTAATAACATACTATTGCAAATCAATTAATTTTTTGTTAGCGCAAATCTGTAATGAATGGCCATCAATGACGAGATCACTGGACTTGACCACAGGCGTCAAAACTAAGTTCTTGCAGTATCAATGAGTGGAAACCTACTGTCTCCCTTTTAGGTGATCTAGAAATATCCAAATAAGCAGCCATTTTGAATGTTGAATAAACGATTATTTATTATCTTTTTTTTTCATCTGATTCTATCTAGTATACACAGTTTGGTGCTGACTGACTGACAGTTAATAATCGCAAATTTCCAATTAAAATAACTAATAATGTGTCATGAAATTCTATAAACAACGCGTTTGTTTTAAATTGAAATGTACCCTGTTGTGGGGCGCAATACGTTGGCCAAACTGGTAGATCACTGAAAAAACGTTTTAGGGAACATGTATATATATAATGCCACAAATGTTCAATACCAATTTAAAGCTAGATGTGCATCGTAATATAAATGGCTTTATAGATTGCAAACAACATGCCCACTTGGGTAACACGATACTATATTAAACCATGGAAATATCTCTTAAATTAAAACTATAAATGCGTTTTATCTTTTTAATAAACGTGTTCGAAAATAAACATTACAATGGTAATCGGAAATAATGGTAACATTTAACGTCAATTTAGGCGACTACTTTCATGGAATGATTGCAAAACGTTATTAAAAATGCAGATAAGCACACACTGTTAAGTGACCGTTACTCTCTTTCTGTTTCGTTGAAAAAAAAAGATAATGAACATAAACTAGTTATACTTCAAACTGACCCATTGTACGAATGTGCTTGCATAATTCACTCGTAAACTGACTACAATGTAATATATTAAACCATTCATTGAAAGTTTGCAGAATAAAACAAAAACTCGTATTAAGATAATTTTGTGTAACAAACGTAAATGATTTAATCGACCTTCCGAGAATTGTCAATGATAAAGATATGCGCAATTTAATACCACCGTTAAACGGAATCACCACTCATTTGCTATAAATATAATAATCCGTAAAAAGCATAATTATTTAATTATAATTCTGTTATCACTGATAAAAATGTTGTAGAAAAATTGTCCGCCTTCATGTGACTGTGATAGCGCAAAATATGTATACAGTCTAGTTGGTTATATGTGTCGTGTTCTGAGAAAACTGGGCATAATGCAAGTGCGTAAAGTGTTGTTCAAGATTAGCCTGTGCAGTCCGCATAGGCTATTCAGGGACGATACTTTCCGCCTAGATTAGATTTTTGCTAAGAAGAGACTTCATTTAAACGAAAAATGTCATAAAAGCGGAAATTGTCGTCCCTGATAAGCCTATGCGGACTGCACGGGCTAACATGGGATGACAATTTACGCACAAGCATTATGCCCAGTTTTCTCAGAATACGACACATATCATTACTGGAGATCTAAATTGTGTTAAACATAAAGAACTAGGGAACGTTCTTCGCAGGTGACATTCATTTACACTGCCTAAATAATTTGATTTTGAAAACTGCATTGAAGGAATTAAAGCATATTTATATGAATACTGCGCCAAATGGTTGAAAAACAAAAATGCTGATATTGCTGCACGTAACGAATTGAAAAAAAAAATATTTTTGCTCATGACGGTGAATAAAATATCGTTTTATAATAAAAATCCTTCATCTGTACAAATCGGAGTTGATTCCCTATTCGGGCCCAGCGGTATATTGAATGCTCCGCCTCTCAGCATGTAGCCTTTTCCCCAGGAAACGGACCGTTTCTTTTTTTTTTTTTAATAAACGAGTTATAGGCGCTACTTCATAATGGCCTTATAATAAATTAGGCCACAACCGATCAGATGTTCTTCGGAATGCCGCACCTAAAATCGTTCAGTGAAAGAAAAATACTTTGTATTGCGCCCGCAATATTTTTAATTCGCACGCGATAAGTTTGTTTGCGACAAGCTGTTTTTCCATTCATTTTGGTTAAGCCTTCTTGGTCGGGCCATAAAAAACTGGTCATCGACCAACCTTTAAGGTCGCTTGAGTATATAAGGGTCCAGAAACTTTGTAAAGCAATTCAGTCAGGCCATAACATTAAGGGCATAACATCGTTTATTAAATATTCCGAAACTTGTAAGAAAAACTTAATATAAACTGAATTCATATATCTGGTGTAACTATATAATGGACTTTAACCGAACAAATTTAAAGATATCTTATATTAATATATTAAAGATTGTGTATTTATTTAAAACATATACTCTTGTGGTGAATGAGTGTTGGACACTTGCGTGAGAGAGTTGTTTAAATATATGACTTATTTCTGAGAAGTTATCGTATTGTGTGATGTATTTGAACCTTGAAGAAAGTTGCACTGTTAATGTTTACGTTGTGCTAGTAAAATTTAACCTTCTATGAATTTCGACGTTAAAGAATAAAAGGTTAATGAAGTTTGAAACTGACTAGTTTGTTCCTAATTTTAATAAATAAGCATAAAACCACATTAGTAATATTGAAATATTCCTGACAAGAATACGGAACAGCCGGCTCGCAACATGTAATGGTGTCAGAAGTGGGATCCTTTCAATCAATAGTTCGGGGATCCAGTGATTGGACTCACGTCTGCGCGTATTATTATTAAATAACAAGTGAACATTTTAAGCAGTGTATCTTTAATAAAAACCCAACAAGATACTTTCCACGAATATTGCGGCGATTAAATAAGTTAACATGATTGATCTAAATGACAGTGACCCGGAAGTAACTATCAGAGCGGGGCTCGTGAGGGGAACACGCAACGTGCGCTCAAAGGGACGAGGCGCACACGGAAGTCTCTACGTACGCATCGAGCGTACAAGGGGACCCGGCGCGAAAAGAAGTCGACGCAGACGGAAGGAGCGACCACGAAGGCGGCGGTGGCATGGTCGCTACACATGGGTTCATTCGCGAGGTAGCCGGAGCGCTTAAGGAAGTTGTATCCGAGTTGCGCGTGCTAAAGGGCCAAAGTTACTACAACAACAGGGGTGCATTCAACGGCGATGTACCTGTCGGCGCTCAATATGTACATGAGCGGGATAACGCGTATTTTGGCAATGGTCGTGACAGCGTACAGCACGGGTTCGAAGGCCAGCGCGAGGGGAGGAACGGTTAAGGGCAGTGGCGTGACGACGTGTTAAGGCGTTATTCGGGAAACCCGTTAATGGAACGGGAGCTCGACGGCATCTGCCAACGTCAGTCGATGGGCAGTCGCAACAACTGCAATGAAGACAAAGACGGCTACGGGGAGGGAGACAACGAAAACAAAAGTGATGCGGGTTTTTCCCAGGAAACGGACTCGAGAGTGTCCTTATTAGCCTAAGGCTTTCGATGCAATCGAGCTAAAATAAATAGGTTTAAACTAACCGCACTTATCGAATAAAAAAATCACGTTAACATTTCTGTTATCTCCGCTGTAGTTGTTGTACAACTTCAGCCTCCAAAATTGCAATACTACGAAGTAAAACTATTAAAACTAAACTTTCCAGAATCCTTTTCCACAGTAGAATGGAACATGACGACTCGTGCGTTTTCAGGTTCTTCACTCTCCCCAGCATAAAAATAACTACCTAGTTTTTACCTGGCTTTGTGATAGCCATACCCAATCCACTGCAATGATTTGCAATAAATAATTGTAATAGGGAAGTTGTCTTGTTCCTTGAGCAGCTCCTCTAATACTGGACTAAAAATGTAACTGTATGGTGTTTCAGAGCAATTCCCTTTTGCATTGGGACTTGGCCTTGTGGAAACTATCAGAGTAATGTTCTCCTTGGCTGGGCAAGCACACACAGATGAAAAGTCTGTCATCAACAGGTTATCACTGATCTCCTTTTGTCCACGTTACAGTTTGCTGACAGAGCAATGACCCGGCACTTCAAAACAGACCTTATTTGTGCAAGTTTTTTAAACTCTGGTGTTAATTCTCCCCCCACTCCAAAATGCAATGTTCTTCATCAATTACAAGGTACGCATTAATGTTTCTTGTTCTGAAACTTTCTGATGAGAAATAGTCATTGAAGTTTCTGTTACTCAATATTTCTTCAGGATGACTAAATTAATATTCTATCTGTCCACTTTTAATTGATGTTAGGTCTGACTTCAACATCATGGCCATATCACCAAGTTTTTTCAATTGTTGGTCACTAATGGCATTGAGTGGTACAATAACAATAACCAAACAGTCAGGTTTAATGAATGGCAATAGTTCATATGTCAAAGATTGTCCATAGCCTGTTGGAATAGAACAGATGCAGTCTTTCTCACTTGTGATTACATGTATTTGAATAACCTTTGTCTGCAGCTGCTTTAAAGAGTCTATTTTCTGACCAAATGCCTTATTATATGACACCAAGGCATCCGAAATCTTTGATTTATCCTGAAAGAAGATGAAATATTAATAATTAAGATGTTACACTATGGCTATCAGGGAATTCAGTAGATTTCAAAAACCAGGAGTCAAAATGACCCAAGGGTTCAACATATGAAGGGTCAAAATGAAAATGTTCATGGTTAAAATATTAAAGAAACTTGAAATTTATTCCTTAATGCATGTTTTATGTTTTTAATAGCTTTTTCATCATAATAATGGTTGAAACATTTTCAAAAAAAAAGCATTATTATTAGAATAAAAGAACATTTCTTGTCCTTTTTAAAAGTTGGGTTATGTTAAACAAATGTGTCAAAATGATGCAAGACTATTTTTGTGCTGGAGTAAAATTGAGAAAATTGTACTTTGATTGAATCAAAACGCAGGATTGTGCTTCAATTGAAATCACTTACTATATATTTTTTAAAGAATATAAACGGATGCAAATATTTCTTTAAAAAGTTCCAGGTGTGTAAGATGATCACTTATTTCATAAATAACACAAAATGTTTGACATAACTTCATGTATGGCTTAATGTATTGCTCTGTGCACATGAGTAGAGATCTGAACCCGAATATTCAAACAAACTTGCAATTGAAATGCACTGACGAATGTGTTGGAATGACACAACCAATTAAAGTGACACTGCAATGCTGTGTGAAAGAACTGCACAGTATGGGACATTTTACAAACTTATTTATCAAACTATTGATCTCTATTGTATAAAAACGACATGATTTCTTACTTAATCTGACATTTGCACCCAGACAAATTGACCAAGTTAGAAAATCTCCCCAATCTATCACCAAGGTAAAAATACAAGTTAATGGCCTACAATATAAACCCATGTAATAGTATTTCAAGTACAAGTCTACGTTGGAATGTTATTGCAATTTATTATTCATTTGACCATAATAAATATACATCATATACCGGGTACATAACGTATATTGAACAGATATTCTCTTGTTCGATTGTGTACACATTCATTATCCAAAAGACGCTGTGTCCGAATTGGGTCAACATGACATAAAATCATTTTTTTATATGAATCATAATTGATTCGAAAAAAAATACAATAGACGGATCGATACCTATAACTAAAAATTAACAAAAGCTTGAAGGTTTTTAACTTACTCCAAACTTTAATATTTTTCGATATTTAATACATACGTAGTGCGCCGCCATTTTCCACGGTTGCCTGAAGTACTTAAATATGATAGTTCGACGGGAACCAGAATACACGATTACCTACCCTACTTTCGCTATCACTTTTCACTCGTATAAGAAATGCTACTGTGGTAAACTGACCAAACCGTTGTGAGTCCGTTCCGACCGATGGCCATGTCAGACGCAAAGAACGCCGGGACCCAGTGCATATCCGGATCTACATTGAAGAAGTTGTTATATTTACTGTTCCTGTTTAAATCCTTGTATATCCCTTTGACGTACCATTCGCCGATGGAATCCACATCAACATATGTGGATATGTAATCTTTCTTTACCTATTATTGACTACAATTGGCCATGCCAGCAGCAAACTTGTATTTTTGACTTTTAAAAAGTCAGAAATTTTGACTCTGCAAATTTGAAGTCAGCCATCTTGAAAATTTTCAAGAATATTTGTCCTCGTCTGTTTTCATTTTTATTGCATAAGCTTTCATTAATTTATTTACTATTTCTTCATTGCAATTTAGGTATAAGTGATTGAATTGAACCAACTTCGTCGTGTTATGTCAGCTATTTTGCTGATTTCGACGTTTGGTTCAGTACGTACATTTGCGGTCATTTAAACCATGTAATTGCTTTTTATTCGCTCTATTTGCCATCTTTATTTAGCTGTACATTTGTTTTGTGATTGGTTTGCCAATAGTCAGGCGAATCACCACATTGATATCAATTCTGTTTCACGTGTGAGTAGAGTATTTCTCTACTCCATCTATTTGCAAGCTTGCCATACAAGTTTCACATTTTTCACCATTATTATTGGTAAGAATTATCGGTGATATTGAGACTTAATTAAGTAATAAGACATTTCAATTCAGAAAAGATATATATAGAGTGTTCTTCTTATTGGATCACATTTTATTATTTCATTGAGTGTGAAGTCTTTTTTGCCCCTGGTTTATTATAAGACATAAAGTCCATATTTTGCTCTTGTTTATTATATGATGCTGTGGCCTGTGTTGACCCGTGTTGAAGAACACAAGTCCTTCAGAAACGTTCTAGTGTTTTCCTACAGGAAATGTCCAATCTGTAGTGAAGACAAATAATAACAATTTCTCTAGTTATTATGTAATAGCTAGCGAATTTCTGACATTATATATTCTCAGTAAAATTTCAATATAAAATTTGAAATGTGTTACATTGATTTGTGATTCTATCACAATGTCATTAGTTATCAAGTAATAACGGGTGAATTTCTCATTTTCAAATAGTCAGTTTGTCAAATAGATAAATTGTCTATTAACAGTTGTAAACATTGTTCGTGATTGAGTCCCAATTTCATTACAAGTGAGGATCGTACCTTCACTCGTTTTCCTTTATTCATTTATAGAGGTTGTGATTATTTAACCATATCACCTCATTGTAGTTTCTGAATTCAATGCCAATTAAAAGTTTAAGGGGGCATTCAATTGTGAAATATTCCCTTGTTTTTTTGTGTGTGTTTTTTCTCTCTCTGCGTGCACGCGTCATAGATTGTGACTTGTAAATATTATATTAGTCTCTTGTAGTGTGCTATTTATAGCAATCAACATACCTGAAATATCAAGATTGGTGTTGTTGGAATGTGACTTGAATATTCTGTCCAACGATATATTGGAAAGGTTTTTGTTGAATTACCGTAAACTGTTAATTTGTACATGAGCGCACCCATTCGGTATATTACCGTAGTCCCTTCAATAAATTAAATTATTTTTTTTGTGAAAGTTGTGTACGTTGATTCATTTTTATTTATGTTTTTGTACCTAGTATATAAAATAGTAATTAATACTGTTTCTGTAAACATAATTAAACTAAATAAGTAATTTGACATCATGAACCGTACAAAGCTTATTGATGTTGATACTGCGTCTAAGGATGAATTGCAAAAGCTTCCTGGTATTGGTTCCAAAGTGGCCAAATCTATTATAGCGTTCAGGGAAGTGAAAGGTTGCATTACTAGAGATGATTTAGCTGCCATCCCGCATATCCGGTCGTCTCCGCTTTTGTGGTCCTTGCTCACGTTCAGTAAATCTGAATCTGAACCTCAGTCAATTTCCAATGTTGATGGTCAAGAAGAGGCTTATAAAGAGGTGGGGAGAGATGAGGTGTTTGATCAATCTAGTGGTACAGGATTTGAACCGGTCACAAATTTGGGCCGATAATTTAATTAGAGGGTGTCGGCAGCTATTGATAGTGCCAACCTCAGTGGACCTCCTTCATCATATGTTAGATCATCTGATGCTAAGGAGGTAGCTTTTGGTGCAAGGTCTAAAGTGACACAGCACAAGACGGGGCAGTGTGGCATAAGGGGTCGGTGGATCAGTTTGCGTCATATCGGACTAGGACACCGGCACCAGTGTCACTCGAGCCTAAGTCTGTGCAGTACCAGGCTGCAACTCAGCCCAAGGTGGACTTAGGATGGCAGCATGGGTCATTAGACCATTCTGCTCAAAAAGGCCTGTGACTCCGAAATCTTATATGTCAATGGACCATGGTATGCAGACTGGTCCATACCAAGCGATGGCTCAAATGCCCACGGCACATGGGACGTACCCCGTAAAATACCATACCATGGCGCAAGGGGCTCAGCCTCAAATGTCCACGGCACATGGGACGTACTCCGTACAATACCATGCCATGGCGCAAGGGGCTCAGCCTATGCCATGTCAGGTTATGAGGCAGGTACCGGTTTCGCAAGGTGGCCAACTGAATATGGGTTAGTGGGTGGTCATGGTCAATTGATTGACCCTGTTAACCAACCTCAATTGCCATATATCTTTCCACCAGTACAGTCGGGTAATGTAACCTCGACACCGGTTGTACATGCACCACAGGTGGACAAGAGCTGTGCAAACCCTCGTCCTGTCTCGCAGAATGTGGTTAATTCAACGCGAGGGGTTAGCGATAAAGTTGCAGCACCTTTTGGCAAGAGAGCTTTGCCTCCTGGCCAGCAGAAGTCTAGGCTGCAATCGCTGCCTAAAGCTCTAGTATATGATGGTCGGGGAAGCTGGCAGGCTTTCCTTACCAAATTTGACAAGTACTCCGCTATTTTTGAGTTGGAGGATAGGGAGAAGAGAGACTACCTGTGTCTCTGCTTGATCGACAAGGCAAGCGCTTACTATGCCTTGATGATGGATAGGGAGAAAGAGCTTAGTTATGTTGAGCTGGTAGACAAGCTAGAGAGGCGGTTTGTGTACCGCGACTTGCCAGAGACGGCAAAAGTAACCTTTTCTAGTGCTAGGCAAGGAGATGATGAATCGGTCGATGACTGGGCCGACAGGGTGTTGACCCTTGCGGGCAAAGCGTATAGGGACTTGCCCGAGGCTTATATGTTGCAAGAATCAATATAAAGATTGTGCATGGGTGCTAGGGAAAAAGAAGCGGGTAAGCTAGTGATAAATCAGAGTACCTTGTCTTTAGAGCAAGCTATTGATAAGCTTAAGTGGGTTAATCATACCCACGGACTAATGTATGGCCGAATGAATGCGGTCAAAAAAGTGGAATGTGAAGGGCAAATGGAGGTGTCTGAGGTAAAGATGGCCCCGCAGTATAGGCTGGTTGATAGGATGGTTGCCATGGAAAAGAAAAATGATATATTAGAGGAGAAGTAGAATATGTTGGTGGGGAAGCTTGACCAACTTTTGGCAAGGCCCATTAGAAATTCATCTCCATCTCCATCTAGGAGGCAATGTTTCAACTGTAATGAGTTGGGACATTTCAAACGAGATTGTCGTAAGATTATGAGCAGGACACCATTTCCAGCTAGGAATGATCGATGCTTTAGGTGTTATGAGAGTGGTCACATGGCCAGAGATTGCCCCAATCATGCGCCTGACGAGGGTGGTGATACCCATAAAGAGGGTAGAAAAGTATCATTTACTGATTTAAAAGTCACGGGGTCAGTGTAAAGGGTCTAGGCCTGATCCATAATGATAAGGGCCCATCGGTGATAATCAGGCAGATTAAATATGATTCGATGTTCCGTGTAGATGCAAGGGTAAACGGCATTGAGGTACAAGCTGTGGTAGATACCGCGACTGAGGTTACCTTGGTTTCGGACCAGGTAGTGGCTCAGTTGCCGGAAGCAGTTCCAGTGTTGGAACATGTTTATATGAAGACTGCAGGAAGAGGTTTGCAGATGAATGGTTCCATTGTAGGACCAGTGACCATACAGCTGGGTGACATTGTTTTTTCAAGAGAAGGTCTATGTAGCCCCTATTGAGGATTGCATGGTACTCGACCTATATTTCTCGAGAAAACATGGAGCCACTATTGGCATAGTGGGGTCCACCATGCGTTTAAATGGCAATGTGGTTCCAATGGCTCACGAAGGGGGGTAAATCGAGGCAAGAGTGTCGAATGTGACTGTCGCTCGAACTGTTAGTATACCACCCAACTCGATGGCCATTGTTAAGTGTTTTCTAGGAAAGCCAATAGGCAACTTTGCACTTGAGGCTGGGTGTGGTGACCTGATAGTGCCTATGTCGGGCTATGTTAGTGAAGCTTGGCTTAGGCTGCCAATGGTGAACATGTCTGATCATGGTCCAAAGGGCGGCGGAAGGTCAGGTGAGTATGGCTAGGAAGATAGCCAAACATGGATTCATAGCCGAGGTCAGGAAGGACGGCCATCAGATACTTAGTGATGTTTTTAGCTAGAGGGTTTTGGCCGGTCCTCAGAGGCGAAAGGGAATCCCTGGAGCTTCATTGACCACGAGGCGGTCCCAAGGTAGGATTAGACTACCCGCCAGCTCCGTTGCCGATCGCACTGGATTTCCCTGCGCTGCCAGGGCCTATGAGAGTTAAGCTAGAACCTCAGGTGGAGGTAACCGTTCACAATTGCGTTGCCGGAGACAGGTGGGTTGGGAAGGTTGAAAGTTGAACCCCGAAGGAAGACCTTTATCTCTAATCCGGCATTGGTAAGCCTCTTTGGGCTGCCAGTTGTGCCGGTGGAGGTGAAGGTCGAAATGGTGGTTTCACCGCCAACAACACTAGGCTTTCCTGTGTTGCCAGTGCCAGTTGCTAGGTTGGTGCAGTCCGTGGTCGGGGCTGGCTCCGAGGGAGATGTGATCGTCATCTCTGACTCGGAAGAGATGGAGGTTGGAGCTCCTTTAGAGGCCAGCCTTGAGCTAGTGCAAGATGTCGAAATTAGAAGGCATGTAGATGGAATCGAGGAGCCCGTACGTATAAGTCGGGGTGAGGGCGAAGTAGAGGTGGAGACCAGGGGCATGTCCCGGTCTCATCAAGGTGAGGAAAGGGAATGAAGGAGGCAGGTCCCGTATTGCCCAGTGTGCGGATTCAGGACACGGATGGTTAGATAACATGTGACACACCAGCAACTCCCATCCGCGTTTGGTCGCGATGAATGGGAGGACCCGGAATTGTGCAACGTCTATGGTCTGGGTCTCCAGAGCATTGATAACGTTATGGTTTACGTGCGCCGGGTTAAGCTGACCATTCCGGAGAATTCTTGGCTTTGCGACGATGACCAGGTTTTAATGGAAAGCTTGTGCATTCGGTTTTACTGGAAAATACCGGCCGTGTTCCATGTCGAACGGATTAACTCCCGGGCATTTCTCTTCCACTGGAGAATGATGGCCGCACTTCTTAGAATGTGCAGGCCTGAGTTGAGATATAATTTCCTGGCCCAGAAGTTCGAGTAGCGCAGCGTGGTCCGGGCGTCTGGGGCGGCTCAGGAGTCGTTACAAAGACCCGGACCATCTTGTACGGTTTCAGAGGTTTAGGCGACTGGGTTTGCTCAGGAAACTAAGCTGGTAAAGGAACCCGAATTTCAGTGTGGCAGAAGCGGCTCGGGAAGTTGTTTCGACTCGGGAAACCGAGTCGATGCAGGTGCCCGGGCCAGTGTTGATGGGAGCTCAGGCGACTGAGTCGGGTCAATAAGTTGATTCGGCTCAGAGAGCTGAGTTAGCTAGCGCTCTAGTTGAAAGGGATCGGGCTGTGCCTTTGGCTCAAGTGGCATAGTCAATGCCGGAGACTGAATCCCCGGTAGAAGACCTGAACGATTTTGTGGACGATGCATCTGTGCTCCGTGCGTTGGAGTTGGCTAAGAACTTACCGCATTTGACAGCCACTATCACCTGGACCGCAATGGCAGGGTGACCTGGATCAGTTCCATTGAGACTCTAGTGGTGCATTCCGTTGGGCCTATACCTAAGGTACCGGTGAGGGTTAATGGTGGGATTGCAGTTTTCTGTGATCCACCCAATTACCCAATGGAATATCCCTGTGTCGCTGGTTTCAGGTCGGCTTTTGGGATGCATATAAAGACGCCTCTAGTGGACGTTGAAGGAGCGGTCCTTCAGGTTGAGAGGGAGTAAAGGAAAAATGGAGTGGTCGCGCTAGAAGAGATTGGTTTAGACCAGATGGAGCCTGAGCGGGAGTAGGGCAAACAGGAAAGGATGTTTGTGGGACTGTTAGAGCTGGCTTGCCCAATAGTCCTGCATATTCGGGTGCGGGGCACTCAATTTTGTGCGGTGAGTGCCCGTGCTCTCCGTCTCATGCAAGATAATGTCAGCCCTACGCAAACAATTCACCTTCACTGCTTTGCGGGAACTCCTGACCAGGTTCTCAGTTGGTCCGCCGCATTCTCTCTGTGCTTCTTTAGCATCTCTGGTCTCGCTGCGCGCTTTGACCCAGTGCAGAAGTCTGCCGTCCGAGAGATTAAGGCTAATAGGCTGCTGGTGGAGACCAACTCTCCCTACCTGCGTGTCCGGGCTCCATAACACTCCGGCATACGTGGGAGAGGTGGCCAATGTTGTGGCTCGGATACGACGTGTGACCCTTGCGGAGGTTTTACGAACTACCGCCGAGAATGGTAGGCGTTTGTATAACCTTAAGGGGGTCAAATGCTGGAACTGAGCATTATTTAAGTTTGGGATCGAACCGTAGGAGGGCGCCACCATTTTGGGCGCTCTGTAACTAGTGCGAGATGCGGTCAGTTGTATGACCGACATTTACTGAGGGTGTGCGAGATGCGGTCAGTTTTATGGCCGACATTGTTCGAGGTTGTGCTAGATGCGGTCAATTTTATGGCCGACATTGTTCGAGATTGAACTTTATGCGGTCGGTGTGGCCGACATTTACTGTGGTTGTGCGGTCAATTTTATGGCCGACATTGTTCAAGGTTGAGCTAGATGCGGCCAGTGGTAGGGCCGGCACTGATTAACGTGTGGGGGTAGTGGCACGCATAGGGTGGGACTTGGATGGGATCCTGCGTGTTTTTAGGGTCACTAATTAAAATATGATAAAGGCGTAAGGTCAAACCATGGAACAGGTGACAAGGTCCCGCACTGTGGTCTATGCTGTATGGGGAAATGTGGGGAAAAGGTTAACTATGAGTCTAAATCTAGTCAAATGGCCCAATATATGATGTTAAGTGATTTAAATTGGGTCTATGCTGTATTGAGGGGTCTGGTTAACCATTTTAATGCGTGCCAGGGATTTTTCAAGTAGATAAATGGGAGTTTGCCTGACCCATGCTTATTTATGAGTAACTCAAAAGAGGGCTTGGTCACGAACAAGGGTAATGTCTGGGCATGAGGTCAGAGCCTTTCAATTGGGAGGGAGGACTATAAAATGGGGAGGAATGTGGAAAACTGACCGAACCGTTGTGAGTCCGTTCCGACCGATGGCCATGTCAGACGCAAAGAACGCCGGGACCCAGTGTGCAACTCCGGATCTACATTGAAGAAGTTGTTATATTTACTGTTCCTGTTTAAATCCTTGTATATTCAATTGATTTAAATCTTTGTATATCCCGTTGACGTACCATTCGCCGATGGAATCCACATCAACATATGTGGATAGGTAATCTTTGTTTACCTATTATTTACTACACTACCCACAATTCCTTTTGCGTTCTTACACATGCCAGTAAGACCTGTGTACACAATGTAGGTATGTGTATAGTAATGTCAAATACTAATACGTATAAACGGTAAACGGTCAGCGGCGGGCTTTCGCCCGTAATATTTTTGTACATTAATTTCGCACTGCGGTCACTGGTTCTGACTATGAAATGTCGCACAAATGGTTTAAATGCATAAAAATATGAAATTGTTGGTTAAGACCAAATAATAAAACACGAAGTGCACACAAATTACATGGTAAAAAAAATCCCGATCCTTCAAAACAATGTTGAAGATATGTTTCAAGTTATTTACGATAACAGAATGACAGAACTGGTTGCAGACCTATTTTCTGCCCATAGCTGTCATTCATGAGTGACCGTTGAAAAACATTTTTTTAGCACAAACTATTGGTAGTTTGTAGCGATCACTCATTCAAGGACAAAGTTTGAGCTAGATTTTATTCCCAATATGAAAAAGCTTGCAGTTAATATTAACAAACAGTTTTAGTATGCGCCAATGATTTATCGAAAATGGATTATTGTTGTTCGCTGCAATTTTGGGGGCAAAAATAGGTCGAACAACTGCTAAATTGCTGTTGATCAATTTGAAAACAAATAATGTAAGAATATTAACCTGTACTTGTTTTTTGTATACAGATCACAGCCGGAAAATAGCCGGCGGTAACCGACCATTTGACACTATGACCTCCTAGCACACAGCTGTATACATGACTGAATCGTGGAACCAACCTCGAACATGTGCTGATCTTCACCCAGTGACATTGCCGGACAACTGCCGAAACGACCAACAAGAAAAGTCCAACCTCGATACGAAATAAAATTAAAGCGAGTAAAAACATAGTTTTTGAAAAAATGTGATCCATTTTCAAACGTCCGAAATGTAACAGCCGTAATATAGTGATCACTTTCCACTCGACCTCGTAATTTTTAAGTTTTATGGTATTCGTTACGTATGTATTTCCAGTTGCTTCTTTTATACATAAATATGTCATTTGTTAGACCTGAAACAGAACTGAACTGAGATTGGAAATGAAATGTGTATTGTTCTCAAGTACAAGTCACATAACGCCAGCTTTCAATCAAATCCTAATTGATATTAGTATCAGCAAATCAGCGCTCTGCATGTCCCTACAAAAAAATCCTATTAGTAAATTCATTATTTAACTCGTTTACATTTATCATGATGTTTAATCAGCGATTACAGAAGAGTCAGACAATTTTCCCATTTATTATGAAAAAATCAACTTTCCGAACGAAGAATCCTATTTTCGTTATTAATATTGTTGTTATAAAAATATGCTCAGAGACGCTAGTTCATGTTCAAGCTTAATAAGAAAGTAACCACCATGACCAACGGAACAGTTTCTTCAACTGTTTTGGTCCTGCCTCGATCCGAGACATATGACTCGTAAGGGAAAGATAAATATGAAGCGTGTTCATAGATATAGCAAATATCAAAGAGAATGTAATAACACATTTAGATGTTCTTACATCTTTGTATTCTTTAGTGGCGTCCAACTAAATGCTTCGACTTTCACTTAAACAAGTTAAAATAACTGCGATTAATTATGTAGCTAAACTTCTTCACAGTAGATTCTGAAACGAGCTTTGTAACAAAAACTAACCTGTGATGATTCTTGGCTTTAAAAAATAAATAAACAATAACCCAGTCATTTCATATTCGTAGCAGACTTTAGGAAAAAAATAAATAGCATGACTTCCTCAAAATAAAGAGCGTAATCTATGTTGTGGTTAGGTCGATCTCGTTATGCTGCACAGTTCAGAAGCGCTACGGCGAGTTTCAGTATCTATCATGGTATGGTGTATCGATTTATAGCTCAATAGAAACTATCTTCGTTTTCTAACGTCCGTTTGATTGGTAAACGACACTGGACAACGTTAATGACATAAACAATTTGGTTTGTTAACATTGTAGAACAATTAACCTGGGCGTACTCACTCAAACCTGTCATACGTAATGCGCATGGTTGTACCTTAAGCTCAATTTCCATTGATACTAAGTTAACTTAACACCTTTAACTCAAACGATCTCCTAACGTTCCTAACATAAGTCTTTCTTAAGATGTGATGTGTAACAAAACCGGCTTTAATAAAAAAAAAGAAAAGCTATTGACAAAATAATCCCTCTTTGATGAATAATATTCTGATTTACGGACTGTTCGTTTCCTTTAAATAAAAACAATCTACAAAATGTGCCTACTGTTAAGAGAATTTTTATATTTACACATCAGACAAAACTACATGGAATAATCTGGCTAGAATTCGGCCAGTAAAACTACAATGGTTACCAATTTCAAGCACTTCTTCTTGAATGTTCCAGTCTTTATTTGTCAAATCAGGAGTGGGTTGATGCATTGTAGCTTATATTTTAATGGTAAATGGTATACTGTCTATCATATCTTGCTTGATCAGTAACTATCACTGGAAACTGAATGGTTCTCTCTCCCAGAGTACAGTTCTTTACGTCAATTAGGTACTGGATATATAACTTGGCTAGTTTGACTTTATACGCTGTCCATTTATTCTAGCTTGATCACTCAACTGTCCACTGCTAGTCAATCGATGAATCTTGCGCACGGAGTACATCAAATATGCTTGACCACACAACTGTCCAGTGCTGTTCAATATATGGACCTCGGACACCGAGTAATTCAATGATAAAGTACTGGCTTTCTAAATTGTCTAAATATGATGTCCATAAAATCTTGCTTCACCATTCAACTGCCCACTCCCAGTCACTGGGTGGTTTTTTTGGTTGTCGGGGGATGCGAGGAGTAAGCTGACCGCTGTCCGTCTACACGGATATGATGTCAAACTGCTCCTGGTCAGTGTTGTCTGTTGAAACGTCAACACCACGACCTCGCTGATCTCCACCATGTCAAAAGAGATATGCATATATACAGTAGCACAAATAACGTGGACAACTAAGAGTGGAATAAGATACGTGTTTAAGAAGAGATCAAATAACAAGAGAGCCATGGTGGTCTGTACGCGCTCAAATGTGTTCTCGGATGTCAATCTTTGAAGACTTTACATGAAAAAAGGCACGAGATTATTAAGAGAACAATCGGATTGACCTAAATGAACATTACATGTGCCCATAGGGAATGGAAGCCCCCGCATTCCACTTTAACATCAAAAGTCCACTTTCGTCAAACACAAAATGTTGATGGCTAAATCTGACTTTTGGCCTCTAAGTGTGGCCATGACCTTTACTGTTATGAGACAGGCGATACACGTGCCATTCCGTCCCCTCATGTCAGTCATTTGTGGTAAGTTTTTTTTTTTTTTAAATATGAATGAAAAAGTTACAGCCTGGACAAGCTGTTCTATAGCCAAATTTGACCTATGACCGCTTAATGTGATCAGGACTTCTGTGGTAGGGTAACAGGTTCTACACGCGAAATGCCGAGTCATAAGTGTTCATTAGCGGTAAGTTATCTTAAAATAGCATGGTCAATGCTGCAGTCCAAAAAGCTGATTTATGGCCAACTTTGATCTTTCACGTGTGACATTGACCTTTGATGAAGGTAGTTTTACACGCAACACGTCGTCTTGTATTGATTTGCATTTGCGCGAAGTTATTTTAAATCCATTCATGTATGGCAAAATTATAGCTTTATCAGTAATTTATTGGAACATTATCACGGTTCCTTTACCACGTGACTTTTTAAGATCTGTGTTGGGAGAATAAAGCGCGACCCAGATAAAAAAATTAAGGATGTCTTTTTAAATATTTCACAATTTGTAATGGGATAAAGTGGAGAGCCCGCTCATTCGTGAGAGTTTTCTATAGGAATCATATATATTTTTTTAAATAAATAAGTATGTGTTCAGTTAAGTACAACCGCGCGTTTGAAAGGTTAGAAAAATGTCGGATCAGTGTGGGGACTTCATATTACAAACGCGCGGCTGCACTTTACTGAAAAAATACTTATTTGTTTAAAAAGAAAATATGACACAGCTAGTGTGTATTGTATTTTATTGAAGATGTTTTACAATTTGGCAAAGAAAACGTGTTCTCAAAACGGTACTGTAAATATTCACTAAATATGAGAATTTCAAAATAGATATAAAACCACTTATAGGTATGACACTGCTATATGAAGTTGCCTTGACACTACAGTAGATCTATAAAGTAACCAGAGTATCAAAGTCTTGACTGATTGACCATTTAAATATCGTATTGCTGAGTATTGACAAACGACACGTTTAAGTGATATATAACTATCAACGTAGACACACACATACATTCACATGTCCGTGTGTATGATGTTCCTTTATCGCCACTCTTTGTTTCGCACTTTCAAGCAGTACAGCGCGAGAACACGCCGTAAGAGAGCAAACCAGGAAAGACTCGTCTTGTGGTATGCGAATAGGACAAAGAAAACAGTAAACCACAATATAAAAACTTAAGACAAGTCCAAGTATAAGTAATTCATTGCTAACCACAGCTGACATATCGATATATAAGATTCATGAACAAACGGAAATTATTGTTAAATCCCTTTTTTGTGCAATTTGTTGACAAATATGAATATGGCGTGGGCGCAGCAGATACACTGAAGATGAGTTAACAATAACGCAAGCGATAAAAGTAATTTAAATATTGCGTATACAATAGTTCCGTCTGTGAGTACGTTTTTCTGTTGGTATATCTCATACATGTGCTCTCTTGACCCGTGTATGTTCTTTATTGTTTGCATAATTAATAGTTATTTAAAGCGAAGTTTAGAGGTTTTGTCGGTAGCCAATATAAATTGTGTTTATTATTTATATGAGTTGGTGTTTAACATGCTCGAGTGTTTTACACCTGTGACGAACAAACAAGCGAAACCAAAGAATGAATGATGTATTTGTTGACTGGCTTAATATGCTATATAAATGTATATACACAAATGACGTTTAAATAATGTTAAACGTGCGTCTTGGGTGCATTTATATTACGATATAGTTGATATTTCCTGCATTTAAACAAATGGTCAACAAAATAAACTGAACAATCACGATGTACTTAACCGCAGTGCGTACGTACTCGTTTTATTTGTAGATATTTTATCGAAGTCGAGTTGTTACAAAGGTTAATGGAGATGAATTGCATTTTGAGGTTAAAGGTTTAATCCGGAAATGAGCTATACGATATATTGGTAATAGAAAATATTGCAACACTATCTGGCTTATATAATAACATTGCAAAAATAGTTTTATTTTTTTTAAGTCGGTAGATGGTTTAAATTTATAATATGTAAAGTCTTTCAAAAAATAAACACAATATTACTTAATGTTTAGCGATGGTACGAAATCAACATTATATGACAGTAAGCGAATAAAATTCAATGAATGCCCGCATTATTGTCGAAAAGTTATAAATATAGAAATAAAGACTTTCCACTAACATCATGAGGAGATATTTGTTTGTTTATATTTAAGGCATGTAAACAACGCAAGACAATTCATTTAAAACGACATCAAACGAACCAAAGCAAAAACTCGTTGAAATGCATGCCGCACTTAACACTATTAGCCTATACTTAATTACAAAATACACACGAGTAAATAAGAATTAACCACATAGCGCACAAATTCCTATACAAAAAAGCAATGCATCAATATACAGTGCTTATATGCGCTGAATGATACTGTTTCGAATGAATGGATTTCTATGCAAACAATATTTCCTATTAGTAGAATATATCTGTTCGCTTTTCAAATAATATATGCTCTCCAGTGAAACGTTATCAGTTCAAGTGTCTTAGACGTCTTGTATTTTTTAATTCAGAACATCGGCCAATTATCTTACCGTTTCAGACATATACTTACGTAGAACTTAAGTTTAAGAAGCATATCGAAGGATTTCCACTAAATATTAACTCGTATTTAAAGGACTGCATATTCCCTCTTTTTCACGCCAATATTTATATAGTATGCAATAAAGTGTTCATGAAAGCGTAGAGAAAAAATATTCTATTTTTTGATACACGTTTCCAGTTGGATTCTAACTCACTCCTAAAAAAATCGTTGACGACAATGAGCATTTTACTACAATGCAGAACTTTCCGTCACCGACACTTTGCATGCATATATCGGTACTACCTTGACATATTTCACTTATAAAGATGTTATTACTACCTGTTTTCCCGCACACGCGAAACATATCCCCGGGAAAACGTTTTATATTTATCAAAAAAATAATATTTGTTGACCGCATATTAAAACAAGGAGCCCTACGTATTAAGCAAAAAAATACTAAATTCTTAATAAAATAAATCTTAATAATATGTTTAAATACAATATAATGTATTAGCCGTCCATATGCGCCCTAAAAATTGGCCAGCACTAAAGATTAGCCATGAGTGTTCGGTCTTGAATAACAAACAGACTTTTCCTTACAAAAATGACTAATTGTTATTCCACGTGGGATGAGTTTATTTATTTTATTATATATTTTTTTATGAAATACCAGTGAATCAAAACTGATAATTCACTGTTTCGAACAGTGAACATTAACAGTGAAAATTATCGATAATTTTCATTGTTTTATCAGAACTTAAAAAAAAAAATCATTTGTAAGCATAACATAAAAAAGACAATTTGTTTGATTCTATTTCATATCGATATAATGCACTCATGATCATAGAAAAAAATATATTTTCTTTGATAACGCATGAATTAAAAAATCGATGTACCACCGAATTCAACAAATATCCTCTATATATTCACAAATAAGAATTGTAAGTAAACCGCTCTGTGCAGACTACCGATTACTACGAATACCAAACTTCTAATCTGGGAGTATTTTTTATATGTCAGATGTTCAGTATCTCGGTTAGAAAATCAAATGTGTTTCAAATTTAGATAGCAAAACAAATATCACAATTTTAAGTCAATTGTTTTCTTTTCTTTTTTAAGTTTGGAGTTTCAAATCAGAACTTTATTACAAACGTTACATAAAATATGGTCCTTTGTATAAATACTGATGAAACATGGTAAATTGTCACCCAGATTGACAAAACGGCGTTTAGAATTTCCGCAATATTTCCGAAAAATGTAAAGCGCCTTTGAACGCACATCTCGAGTATGAAAACGGCGCTATATAAATGTGGTATAAAAAATATATTTACGTTCCGA
>VMBQ01008766.1:8636-21641 GCA_007657795.1 Dreissena rostriformis
TAAAGATATTGTCGCCAGAAAACCGACAAGAAATGTTCTTGTGCTTAAAATTAAGATGCAAAAACCGGGAATGAACGACAGAGATAATGTGAAAGATGGCGCCCCGGGAGTGAACGACAGAGATAATGTGAAAGATGGCGCCCCGGGAGTGAACGACAGAGATAATGTGAAAGATGGCGCCCCGGGAGTGAACGACAGAGATAATGTGAAAGATGGCGCCCCGGGAGTGAACGACAGAGATAATGTGAAAGATGGCGCCCCGGGAGTGAACGACAGAGATAATGTGAAAGATGGCGCCCCGGGAGTGAACGACAGAGATAATGTGAAAGATGGCGCCCCGGGAGTGAACGACAGAGATAATGTGAAAGATGGCGCCCCGGGAGTGAACGACAGAGATAATGTGAAAGATGGCGCCCCGGGAGTGAACGACAGAGATAATGTGAAAGATGGCGCCCCGGGAGTGAACGACAGAGATAATGTGAAAGATGGCGCCCCGGGAGTGAACGACAGAGATAATGTGAAAGATGGCGCCCCGGGAGTGAACGACAGAGATAATGTGAAAGATGGCGCCCCGGGAGTGAACGACAGAGATAATGTGAAAGATGGCGCCCCGGGAGTGAACGACAGAGATAATGTGAAAGATGGCGCCCCGGGAGTGAACGACAGAGATAATGTGAAAGATGGCGCCCCGGGAGTGAACGACAGAGATAATGTGAAAGATGGCGCCCCGGGAGTGAACGACAGAGATAATGTGAAAGATGGCGCCCCGGGAGTGAACGACAGAGATAATGTGAAAGATGGCGCCCCGGGAGTGAACGACAGAGATAATGTGAAAGATGGCGCCCCGGGAGTGAACGACAGAGATAATGTGAAAGATGGCGCCCCGGGAGTGAACGACAGAGATAATGTGAAAGATGGCGCCCCGGGAGTGAACGACAGAGATAATGTGAAAGATGGCGCCCCGGGAGTGAACGACAGAGATAATGTGAAAGATGGCGCCCCGGGAGTGAACGACAGAGATAATGTGAAAGATGGCGCCCCGGGAGTGAACGACAGAGATAATGTGAAAGATGGCGCCCCGGGAGTGAACGACAGAGATAATGTGAAAGATGGCGCCCCGGGAGTGAACGACAGAGATAATGTGAAAGATGGCGCCCCGGGAGTGAACGACAGAGATAATGTGAAAGATGGCGCCCCGGGAGTGAACGACAGAGATAATGTGAAAGATGGCGCCCCGGGAGTGAACGACAGAGATAATGTGAAAGATGGCGCCCCGGGAGTGAACGACAGAGATAATGTGAAAGATGGCGCCCCGGGAGTGAACGACAGAGATAATGAGAAAGATGGCGCCCCGGGAGTGAACGACAGAGATATTGTGAAAGATGGCGCCCCGGGAGTGAACGACATAGATAATGTGAAAGATGGCGCCCCGGGAGTGAACGACAGAGATATTGTGAAAGATGGCGTCTTTTCGAGTGAAAGAATGTCGGCAAGGCTCACTTTAAGAATATGACATAAACTTTTGTCGTATGATTTCAATAGATCATTTCCGTCATTTTTGACTGTTTATAACGCAAATAGACGTTATTTTTATGTATAAGTACAATATGTTTATCGGATGTAAAGTGTTAAGTATTATCTCTAAATATTTCAAACTTAAAGAGATTGTATTCATGTGTTGCAATAGTAATTGAAAATAAGTATAAGATTTTTTTTATATAATAATAATAATTCTACTCTGTACGCATTGCACGAGATACGGAACAAGGTTAAACACTAATTGAAATCTTCACAAAACGAAATTATAATTTATTGTTATTCATTGTATTGCTACTATGATTTGCGATAGTAATGGTCGAGGTTTCCAGAAATATAACCTTATACAAACTGCACTTTAAAGTTGAATTATGTTCTGCCTAGACGCAGTGACTTAAACAAAATAATGATTGTAGTATAGAGACAAAAAAAATATTTTAATAGTGTGAATGTTAACAAATATAACGAAATGTAAAGAACATTCTTTTTGTTTTGTGCACTTAAAAACTGCCTTCAGTTAAAATAATCCAAGTTGCTAAACGATAATTATGCGTGTTGCATATCTTTTATTTGCGTTATCAACAAACGCCCATTTTCGAAAAACTCGATATAAAGATTGCTTACCAGTAGGAATAACACAAAGTATATTCAACATCTTCACCCAATGCTTTGAAATGACCGTTCCATAACGATACAAATGTGTCGGGGAGACGGTTAACATAACCATAAATGTATATATTGTATGTTTGGTGTTATGTTATGAGTTCAACAAATAATAAAATGTCTTTATATAATAGATATATATTTAATACATGTATCTATTTTGCACGAACGCGAAGAAACAAAAAACATTTGCTGTGCGTCTTTTTGCTATAGCCAACGGTGTGTGTGCAACTAATATGCAAATATGTGTCGTGCATCTGTTAACTGGAAATGTAGATAGTAAATAAATAGTGATTGTTGAACAGTGGTGTTGTGATAATTGTGTGCATCAGTCTAGACTCTAAGAAGCTCAATAAGCATGTAGTGCAAAACATTCAATTCCACTATGAGTAATTTGTCAATATGTCTTGGGATTGATGCTGTAACAAGATAATACAAAATAAACGTTTAATCAAATAAACAGATGGTATCAATAAATAAATATACATGTTAATGACAAAGTTATTCAAAAAAAAACTTTATGTGTAATTCGATCTGTGCATCGAGGTATTGTCTATTTGAGTTTGAAGCAATTTCTTTTTAAGTTCAAACAGTTCATACTCTTGCTTCATTCTTGCATCAAACAGCAGTTGTTCTTGTGCCTGACGTTTGAACACCAGATCTGTTTCTGCCTGGATTTTTACCAACTCGGCCTTGATCCGTTTGACTTCTAGTTCCAAGTATTCGTCTGCAGCGCGCATGCGCTTTGATGTTGTCATGCCGTTGCAGTCATTGTGGGCGGTGTCCACCGTCATTGAAACTTCCTGTCTGCCGTTGTCTTCTGCATACACGCTATAGTCTTCGTCTGAGGTAAAATGATTATACGATACGAATGGTGTTGCGTGTTACAACAAATACTGTGAACACAATAAAAACCTTTTTATACGGGAAACGCCATAATTCGTAATTATGAGTGTTACAGGAACCCAAACATTAAGTCAAGTAGTCTTTAATACACTTTTAAAATGTGTATCAATCAATGTTATTTTCTTGAAAATAGTAATATATAAAAGTAAAAAAAATATAAGAATGATAGTGCCTTAAATCATTTACTTTTCTGAATACCGTCGTTAAGTCGTTTGAATGACGCATAGTAAGCATTCAACGATAATGTGTCATTCCTATCCGTCTTAATCATGTGTCTCTCTTTTATTAGAGTTTCTCTTAAGAAGAAAAGGTAATCCGATCATTTAACCAATTTCAAAAAGGAATTAACGATTAACAATTTAAAAACGTTTTCATTCTTTACACATTTTACAAATGATTGCACAGAATGCTGATGGCATCTATCATGCAAACATATTATTAAACCGCCATACGTACAACTATTGTCAAAGGTCGGGGTTTCCAGCAAAGCCAAGGAGACGTCAGATCGTTCCTCTTGGGTCGTCTGAAGATACGGAATCCGTATGTTTGGTTTTATGTCAGTGCCTGCGAATCAAGTGAAGAATTGTCAATGCCTTAAGTAAAAGGCACAAGTTTAAAAAAAAAACATATCGTAAGCAACAATGATATTTGGTGTATAGTTCTTGCTTTTTTTGCTAAGTCTCAATATATCGTCATAGTATGGAACTTGTAATAAAAATTAAAGTATCAATATTATAACACTTCTTATATCTATACATATATTTTTTTATATTATAAACTGAGATCATTTAAAGTTTGATGCGGACGATGTATCAGAAGAGGAAGTATATGATGACAAACAGAAATAGTGATAGTGATGACGATGACGATGACAATGATGATGAGGAAGAGGAGAGAGAGACAGAGAATGAGAGAGACAGAGACATAGACAGAGGCAGAGAAAGAGACAGAAGGAAAATATGCCTTATTATTTACGTACTGCTATTGTCCGACATGCTGAAACTGTCAAAGGCTGGTGAAAGTCGAGATCTTTCCCTCAAATAGTTGACGATCAGCTGCACGGAAGGTGAGGTGTTTTTAGACTGGGTGTCCCCGTTCTCGTCGTTATACACATCAACCTTCAACTTGGCTGAAATATAGTTTGTTACAGAATGGAAAATATTGTGAACAAATATATAAATACAAATTATGTAGTGAGACGTAAATGCATTGTGCATAATACATAATGTTTATATTATCAGATTATAAGCAACAGTGTAATAATGATGATGATTCATGTGAGCAGAATAGATAAATCTACGTGATATGGTTATACTTGAAACGCAATTCCCTTCGCTTGATAAAAAACACACAGATCCCATGATTCAAAACATAGCAGATACCATCTACATATATTTCTCGTTGGTATACTAAAGTGTATACATGATCAAACATTGCACGTTCATCAAAAAAAAATATATATTAAAAACAATCGTGAAAAAAAATTCTTAACGTTGAATAAAATTCAGTATTGTTTGTAATGTGATTGTAATGAAGTTGAGTGTGAATGTAACTTATGTTGAATGTTAATACAACTGAAATTGAATGTTTTAGAGCTGTAAGTGAACAAGATAAAACATACTTTATTTGGTAAAACACATATCAAAAGTGATTCGGCGGATGTTAAATGTAATATTTCCAACATAACGTGCATGGTATGTACCATTATACTGGTCGAGGACTAAAGGCCGAATGAAATTACCACATAAATCAATCTGAAATTGTGAGTTCGCTCTAAAACCAAAATGAATAAAACAGCAACTGAATCGAGAGATCAGTGTTTCATCTTTCGATTTCATTATGACGTTAGGTCGAGTATTCAATGAGGTCAGACATTAAGCCACACTNAGAAAAACCCGTTCATATTATTATGCCAGGTAAAATCAACTTTGCACGAACGTTAAGCAAAGATTAGCAAGATGTGTCATTGCAGTACATAATTATAAAATAAATAAGATAACTTAAACTTTTTGCGGCTAAATTGATGTACCCTTCCTAACGCTCATCAGTCGCTACGCACCAACCAAATTCATTCCACACATCTCCTGTCTGGAAGTTTATTGACATTAGTTATGTCAAGGCCATTTTCAATAAACAGTTTGCACCTGTTAGTATTCAAGGTCACGACTGCAACATCCGGTACGAGTGCACTGCTAAACAGATTGTCATGAAATGGAACAGTGTCCCGTTGTAGTTTACGATTCTAATTTAAATTGTGTATCATAGGGAAACCACGTACTAGTATAGCATTACATTATGCACGTGTTGTTTTCATTTGACTTCGCCGACGCCCGGGTCAGTGCAGACCTAATTCCGGACCAGTTCCTGGGAAGAAGGTTAATACCGCAATAAAATACAAAATTCAATGAAGTTTGCTATCAAAAATAAACAAAACCTGAACAGTTAACAGAGGAAATCAAATCTACTCGGTTTGTGACGTTAATTGGAAACATTTATTTTTAATGTCTCAATTTCCAGACAGCTTAAATAAGATGTTTTTTTTTCGAGAGGTAGTAACGCGGTCTTCTCTATCTGTTGTTTCCGGTATTTAATCTCAACGCAAATCTAAGCTATTGAAATACCTATCCCGATTATCAGTGATAATCATTTCTGAGTCGACTTTAATCGCAGAAACATCCCCAATCCACACCAAGTGACGTTCTTTGAGTCGACTGCAATCGCAGAAACACCCCAATCCACACAAAGTGACGCAATGCTCGCTGTAAAGGGTTCCGCTCTAATGTTCATTGGGCGTGGTACTTAGTTCACATGGAAACCTGACGCGAATAAAACGCTAGTTTTATGAAATCCACGAATCTTTGAAGTTGTTGTGGTTTTGAATTACTGATAATATCAACAGCGGTAATCCCCCGTCTATTTATATCACGTTTTTTTCTCAAATGAGCCTCGCTATGGGAAAACGGGGCTTAATGCATATGTGTAGAGTTTCGTCTCGGATTAGACTGTGCATTCCGCACAGGTTATCCAGTGACGATGCTTTCCGCGATTTCATTGAATATATTGTTGTTGATCAGCGCGATATTCACAATATGCCAAACACGTACTTACACTCTTACCTATGACACCCACTACAATGTTTTACATGGCGTATGCTATCATAAACACAAATCCCATGTTCCTGAAACCTATTATTCTGGAATGGAACTTTTATTTATTAGAGCAATAGAAAAAAACGATAACGTTAGAAAAAGTGGGTACGTTTCTGCAACGGGATACATGATTTTAACTTCCAAACTTTTTTTTTCTTAAGAACAATGCATGGTTTTCCAGCCTGGTCAATTCAATTAAAAAATAACAACTTAAATACCGGTTACACAAATGACCTTTTATGCACTAAACGTTGATGAACCACTTAAAAAGGCACTGATAAACCCATTAAAGTAAAATGTTGTATGAACTTGTTTATTCTTTCCTTTAAACAAGTACATGTATATTACGATAGAAAAGTAAATTAAAATTATTTTGACAAAAAACAAACAAAAAACAAACAAACAAACAAACATTGCTTAACATTCTTTTATTGCCGTTACTGTTAAATATTGAAACTTGTTTTTCTTGCACTAAGGTTTTGCCAAACAAAATATATATGAGCCGCAGTCTGGGACAACCAGGCGTAATGCAAGTGCGTAAAGGCTACTCTGGGGTGCCATCGCCGCCTGGACTGAATTTTCGTTTAGAGTAGAATTCCTTTAAAGGAAAAAACCCACAACAACGGAAATTGTCGTCCTTAATTAGCCTGTGCGGCCACTTTACGCACATGAAACTAAAATTAAATGAGCGTCATTGTGACTGTCACCTTAAGGAAACAAAAAACGAACAATTGCACTTTAAGCGTACGAGTACTTAACATGCCTTTTTAAAAAAATATGATTAATTATCAGATGCAATTTATTGTTGCGCTTACATCGACACGTGATTACAAAAGTTATTCACCATTATGACAGGCGTGCATTTAACGCCCCCCTCACATGTAACCCTGACATTCTAGTGAACGCCCGCTGTTGTAATCAGCAGCGAAGTATGATGTAATTATATGAAATATGACATGAAGAATTTGAAAGATTTCTTGGTTAAGTTTTGTTACATAACTGTTTGCCCCATCAACTTCTGTCCAAATCAAAGGTCTATTTTGCGAAACATTTCGTCATAAATAAAAATTTATAACAAATCTAACAATTAGCGATTGTTCGATGTAAGAACACACCTCTCAACGGTATTCAGTGATGAAGTTTCCTTTTCCGGTAGAAAAAGCCAACAATAATGGCTGACGCAAGAAGAACAATGCCGGACATTCCGAGGGACATTAGAAGGGATCGCTATTATTGGGTTGCGGTTTTTGCGGTTTCACACAATCTTCAGATTATTTAAATGACTGTTGTGACTTCTTCTGAGTAAGCGATTAAAGGATTAAAACATGTGTGTGTGGATTAAGCCGCTAACGACATAATATTATTACTTAGTTATGGATTATGTTCTCTTCACATATAGATGACGTCGATAGCTCGTGAGGATTGAACATAATCATTACAATAATTACATCACACCTGCGTGATTTCGATATTGCGACATCACTACTGGGTTGTTGATATGCGAATCGAATCTATTCTTACGCTGACATTATTTCTCAAAGAATCACGCGTGTGTATGTAACATATTTAAATCTGTACTAGAATCGTTTTATATAAAGCAAAAAGTTTGACAAAATGACAATTAAAAAAAAGAGTCATATATTCAAAAAAGATTGCACATATATATAATATATATATAAATATATTATCTTCAAACAAGCGACCATCACTCTTGACAACAAGAATGTTTAAAAATATCGGTTTTAAACGAATAATTATCCATATAACTCGGTAAAATAATAAAGCGTTTGCAACGCTTTTAATCGATAATTTAGAACACAACCCTATATAGCATGCATAGCGTGAAAAACACGTGTCTAAAGCCCGCTTACCGGTAGTCTAGTGGTTGCGCATTAGATTTTGGTTCTAAAGGTCACGGGTTTGAATCCCGCGACAGTCAATCTTTTTTAATTAAACTTTTTTTTTCTGAAATATATAATTATTAAGACTTGTCCAAGTACAATGTAGTTTAAATTTGTGAGTAATTCATTTAATGACTCTTAAAAAAGACAGGAAACTTTGCACAACCCACTTTAAGCGAAAGAAATGGATTATTCTCATATACATTATAATTGAGCATCGCTCAAGGAAAACCGGGCGTAATTCATGCGCATAAAGTATCGTCCCAGATTAGCCTGTTTTAGCGTTTTTTTGTTTTTGTTTTTTCAAATGAAGGCTCTTCTAAACAAAAATCCAGTCTGGGCGAAAAGTGTCGATCATGAGTTGCCTGTGCGGACGACACAGGCTAATATTGGACGATAATGTACGCACATGCTTTACGTCCGCTTTTTCCAGAGCGCGGCTCGAAACAGATTTGTCATTTTGATAATCTATCGGTTTTGTGTAAAAAAAACTGCAGATTTTATGTGAAATTATTTAAAACTATTCATCGTAGAAAATTATCTGAAAGATATCGATACGGTAACATCATAATTTTAATTTAATAGAGGCGTTGACCGGAAGACGCAGCACTTCTATGCACTTGAATTTACAGGCGCTTGAAAGCAAGCGATTAAAAAATAAACATATGTCTAATGGAGATGGGATGCGATCATTTCAAATTCATAATTATAATTTAGGAAAGCAAAATGTGTTAAAAATTTAAAATCGTTCAATCTTAGATGACTATCTCGTAGTTTTCGTCGCGAAATTGAGACGTTCTAATATCCAGTTAGGTGTTGAATGGAAAACACATACAATTAGCATTCAATATAAAATACATCATCATTATGAAACTGCGAGGACCGATTATGTAATATAATGGGGAAATCAAATTAAGTAGTTTACGAAAGCCGGCAGTAATTTAAATCCAGTGACATTTCTCTTCAAAAAAGAACGGAGCCATTACGTTTTCAAATTGAGGTTAGAGCCATTACGATGCATTTAAATCAACATGTCACATGGTCGAAACATAATAACATTATGAAACTCGCAAACCGGACCTTGATTTTAATAATGACATCTATTAGTGCCGCGTGCCTTTTCTTAATGTGATATAGGATCCCCATTGATTGAGAAAACGGGAAATTGAGCGGAATCAACTGTAAAAGCGCGGCTCCCCCGGGGTGCAGTCCACTGGGCGTAATTGGAGATTTATGATTATCTTAAATTGGTTCACCTGCATTATCATACGGTGGAGTGTCACGCAATGTTCGACAATTGTGGTTTGTATTATTTTCATGGACTATGACGTTGTACATTAATATGCATGGTACGAAAATGACACCGGGTTTCGAGTGATTGTCTATTTTTGTTCTTTTCGGTGAAAGAGGAGACACATGAGAAAAGATCTGGTGTCTGTTGAATCATTCATAAAACGAAAAACAAAATACTAGTGAGACTCGCTCTGGTAAAAAGGGGCTTAATGCATGTGCGCACGTGCTAATCAGGGACAATACTTTGCGCTGTTATGGCATTTAAAGGAAATCTCTCTCTTCTTAGCGAATATCCAGATTAGACTGAAAGTGTCGTCCCTGATTAACCTGGTCGGACTGTACAGGCTAATCTGGGGCGACACTTTACGCACATTCATAACGCCCCGATTTACCAAAACGAGGCTTAAGTCGGAAACGATGCGCAGTTTGTTTTGAACAGAAAATTCCAAAAGCAGCTGATGCAATGTAATGCGTCGACTGATGTATTTTAAACACACACAACTATTTAATTGCTCACGTTTCGAATACGGATAAAATGCGCCTTTGGGGCAGTTTTCGATTTAAAACCACACATTTTATTACACATTCATATTTGCGATATAATACTCGAAAAGACGAGTTCAGTCTTAGTTATTGTTGATCAACGTTTTCAAACAGAAATATAGTGAAACAGACGACATGTGTAAACCAGACGACATTGAGAATCGCCGATGCGCATGCTCAAGCCAGGATGTTCACACGGTCCGGGCATTTCATTGACTAACAACACCGGAAATACCAACACGCACCATATTGTTCAATTTCCGGTTCGAGTAATTACCCATACCTATTAAAAGATCCCTTTTCAACCTAAAGCAGTGAAATGGCAGATTCAAAAAGAATTAAACACCAAATACCCTTAAATCAACGTTTTATTCAAATTGTGTTTGCTTTATGAATTAAAGCGCGGCGAATATTAGTTATCCGATAACAAGTCCGCGTTCGACATTCCAAATTAGCGACAACTTGAAAGTAATTTAAAGAGGCAATTATCTGCAATCGTCTGGTACATAAAACGGGTAAGATTGGGGGGTCATTAGGGACACTTTTTAATTTGCAAATTCTCGATACAGCAAAGGGATTGCCATAACACGAAGAAGTCACGAACAAAAGCTCTTTATTAAACGAAATGTAGGTTTCCGACTCAGTTTAAATTACTTCACATCAGCCTTTTAATTGTCCTTCAGCTTTTGTTTTCCTAAAATTATTTAGATTAATCTAAGAAACAAGTTGTTCGAGATTTGGTGTTCTACATTTGAATAAAACAACCGGCATTTTCATGGGTCCTGGAAAAAACATAATCTTAATAATAATGATGTACTTAGTTTTGATATGCATTTCAGATAACACATCATTGCAAAATTAGTTAATATGTTATGAAAAGAATGTTAAAATAACGAGCAATTGAACGATATATACTAGAATGAAACCTTACAATTCCAAATAAAAAATCACATAAAAACCCTGTGGGGAAGTTTAAGATATTTTTACCTACTACCTAGTTGAATTCCACTTAAAACATTATTGAAAAGATATGTGTTATACACAAACAATATAAGCATAATGTGTATTTTAAGCAAATATATTTGAGCCTCGCTCTGGGAAAACGGGAATTAACGCATGTGTGTAAAGTATCGTCACAGATTAGCCTGTGCAGTCCGCTCAGGCTAAAGAGCAACGACACTTTCCGCTTTTATGGAATTTTTCGTTAGAGGTAGTCTCATCTTAGCGAAAATCCGGTTCAGGCGGAAAGGATCGCCCCTGATTAGCCCGTACGAACTGCAAAGGCTAATCTGAGATGACACTTTACGCACGGGCATTAAGACCCGTTTTTGCAAAGCGCGGCTCATAGAAACATGTATCACCATACGTAAGAGTGCAAAATAAAATTCTAACCCCATAAACAAGTCATATATATGTGTCGTGTTCTGAGAAAATTGGGCATAATGCATGTGCGAAAAGTGTCGTCCCAGATTAGCCTGTGCAGTCCGCACAGGCTAATCAGGGACGACGCTTTCCGCCTAAACTGGATTTTCGCGAAGAAGAGACATCATCGAAACGAGCAATTCCATAAAAGCGGAAATTGTCGTTACCGATTAGCCTGTGCGGACTGTACAGGCTAATCTGGGATGACAATTTACGCACAAGCATTTTGCCATGTTTTCTCATAACACGACACATATATGAGGAGAACATGAAATTCTGTCAGACGCTTATAATGAAAACAAAACCAGTCTAATACAGCTTAATAAACAATATTCGTGTTAACCCATGTATGTCTAGTGGACTCTCCCATCCTTCTAAATTGGATCAATTTATTTCCAAAATTAGAGATGTCTGGTATATTTATGTCTATTTTTAGAATATTTATCACTGAAATTCCTTTAAGCAAACAGCGTAGACCCTGATGAGACGCCGCATTATGCGGCGTCTCATCTGGGTCTTCGCTGTTTGCATAGGCCTTTTTTGTAGACGGTAGGCATAAATGGGTTAAGACCTGTTTTCATGGCAATTTCTCGAAAAACACCCCCACTCGTGCCCGTTTTAGGACTGACTTCATTAGACACGTTAAACTTCACAGCGCTTGTGAAATGTGTTTTTCATTAACTTGATTGGTGATAATGGGCGCAAAATTCAAATGTCTTTCATGTTCCAGCACGAATCATTGCTAAGTAATAACCGTTAAACATCACATCCGGTGGAGCTGCGTAGAACGCCGGTAGGCGGCGCTCATAATCAGAAAATAACTTTCAATAATCAAACTATTAACGTTGAATCTCTTTGGGCACGTGTGTTTGGGGTAAAAACATGTTTGGGTCAGGTTTCATGTTAAAATTTTGATAGATAAGGCTTAGCGAATCTTTATTAAGTCATAAATCGACGTGAAGATTATAAACCTATTATTGAAAAATACCTTTCAACAATTGGCTTGGGAATTTTAGGATCGGTCGTGAAATTTGAAATAAGCACAGATGCACACAGGTTTATACCAAACAACATATCGGACTGATTCGTAGAACATGAAAAGGTAATTCAGGAGCGGGAGTAGAATATATTTTGCGGCCACAGTATTGGACTTAAAACAGTGCAAATTCAAAGTGCCGCGCTCTGGGATAACGGGGTTAAATGCATTAGCGTAAATGGTCGTCCCAGATAAGTCTGTGCAGTCCACACAGGCTAATCTGGAACAACATTTTCTGCTTTTATGGTATTTTTCGTTTAAAGGAATTGGAATTTTCTTCTTACAGGAAATTCAGTTTAGACGAAAAGTGTCGTTCCTGATTCGCCTGTGCGGACTTTACAGGCTAATCTGGGATGACACTTTACGCCCATGCATGAGGCCCCGTTTTCCCAGAGCGCGGCTCATATCAAATAATGCTACTCGTTCGCCAAGGGTGAACTCGTCCGTATTAACGTTGCTGCTATGAAACTTTGCCATTTTTCTTTCTTGGCAATGTGATCAAATAGCTCCATGGCCAAAAGTGCTGACCGAGATATTTCTGCCCTCCCCCCCCCCC
>VMBQ01008766.1:25146-37948 GCA_007657795.1 Dreissena rostriformis
TTTAATGGCAACCTTAAAGCCTTCTAACCTGTTGACCTCTGTGAGTGACTCAGGTAAAGAGTTCCAGAGTTTAATGCTATTAAAAGAAAAAGATTTGGAACCATGACATTTGACCTTGGGTAAACAATACCCACCCTTTTTACTAAGCCTAGTGCTGTAATTATGCATAGAATCTTGGGAAACAAAGTGTTCACTCATGTAATCTGGAGAAAGGCCATTTCTTATTTTGAAGACATGACATAACATTATTTGATTTACTCTCATGTGAACTGGTAACCAGTTGAGGGACTTAAAGTGAGATTGGTCAATATGAGCTCTAGAATCAAGGTCAAGAACAAACCTAATTAACTTATTTTGACAGGTTTGTAACTTATTTCTTAAAGTCTGAGTTATACTATTATACCAAACAGAACAAGCATAATCATAATGACACTGAATCAGTGACATTACAAGAAGTTTCTTCGTATGCAAAGTAAGGAAATCTTTCTTACGATAAAGGAATTTTAACCTAGAATTGGCCTTCTTCAAAAGAGACTCAGCCATTGAGCAGAAAGAAAGGTTTTGGTCAAGGGTAATTCCAAGATACTTAACGGATGATGTAGAAGCAATGGGTGTACCATTACAAGATATATCAATGCTAGATTGTGACCTACGTTTTTGCTTGGACCCAAACACAATTGACTCAGTTTTACCTAAGTGCAATGACAACTTATTGTCGATCAACCATTGGCTAACCAAGTTCATATCATCTGTTAGTGCCTTTTCAACATCAAGTACACTTTTACCAGATACAAGGATTCCAGAATCATCAGCATATAATAACAATTTTTTTTTTAACCACAGCTGACATATCATTCACGTTTATTAAAAAAAAGTGGTCCAAGGATTGAGCCTTGGGGTACACCACAGGTTATACTGGCCTTAGAAAAAAAGGTACCGGAAACATCAACAAGCTGGTTTCTATCAGACAAGTATGATTTGAACCAGTTTAAAAGGCCATCACTAAGACCGGATGCTCGAAGATTCATAAGAAGAATTGAGTGGTCGACTATATCAAACGCCTTCTGTAAATCTAACATAACCATGCCAACAATATTACCTTTATCATACTCATACCTGATAAAATATGTTAGGTGAATTAGACAAGTATCAGTGGACAAGCCACTTCTAAAACCTGACTGAAATTTATACAATATTTTTTATCGTGAAAATAAGATTCAACCTGGTCATAAACTACCTTTTCAAGGATTTTTGAAATAACATTTAAAATGGACACAGGCCGGTAATTACCTACAGACAATTTGTCATTCTTTTTATAGAGGGGAACAACTATTGCGGTCTTAAGATCATCTGGGACTTGCCCTGGTATGAGGGACAATTTTATGATGGGAGTTAAGGGACTAACAATAACAGAGGACCCGTCTTTGACAAAACGCGAAGGTATACCATCTAAGCCAGTCGCTGTCTTTGTACCAAGTAAAGTTAAATTTTTAAGAACTTTACTCTCAGTTACAATGGAAAAAGAATAACTGTTAGCATAGACACCCTTATTTGCGTAAAAAGAATTAACAAAACTTACACCAAATTTATGTACACTTTCAGGTAATTTTGCAACAAGTTTGCATGCAATAGTTGTATAGAATTCATTTAATGTTTCAGCAATAAGTTTCTTTTCAAAACAAATATTATAATCAATGTTTAAACAAATATTGGAACCAGATGTTGCTAGACCTTTCTTAGAAGTCACACCAAGATTTTAAGAGTTTTCCATAAGGATAATGAATCATTTTTATTTTGATCAAGTACATTGTTAAAATAATCGCTTAATAGCGAACTGTTTTAATTCGACAGTAGCCATTCCTTGGACGAAGATTCGTTGTCAAGTAACTGGTATGCGGATTGACCACATATTCGGACACCCACTTATCTCGGACCTATGACAGCTTACCGACATGTCCGAGGTACGCCGAGTGCTCTTATCATTCGGTGGTACTCGTTACTAATCCATTTATTCTGCTGTTTTCAGTCACACATCTGTCACGATTCGTATTTTAAATTGAGATTAATTGTGACACTTTGATTCGCTCTTTGATAGCGGTTCAATATGTAAAGCCGGGGTATTTGTAGTTACCAAAACAGACAACTACTTATTCATGAATGATGAATGTTGCAGTTTCGGGCGATAGTATAATGATCGATATATACTCCCGCGGAAGTGACATTCCACTTTATCCATCTCTTTGATAGATTTATTGCATGTTATCGATACCTAATTTGCATATATTCGTCTTTTATAAATTACCGGTAGTTTAGGTGGATGAAATTTAAAAGTGGGCTTGTTCGCTCAGTCGGGCTCGACCTTGATTTTGTATCATGCGTCGTAAGTGGTTGACGTCAGAGGACTTAATTTTTACCACATATAGAGTCGTCGGCAAGGTTTCAACCAACCCTTATGCGAATGTAAATGGAATGTTTTGGAATGAAATTTGTACCGTAATACAAATACAATGTAAATAGAGCATGAACTGACCAAGAATTTGATGCAATGCCTTTGGAAGTGCATAGGGATCGGAGAGGATTAATTAGCTCTAGAGCTGTCAACACGAAAACAACAACTACAAAAAAAACTAAATTGTAAAAATAATTGTTAATTTGCGAAAATTGGTATAGCAATTGCAAATTCAGAGAGAGAAAAGAGAGGACACAAAAAAACACTTCAACAACAAAAACAACAAACAAAAGCGGTTACCGTAATGGAACAATAACGGAACAATAATGCAACAATACCGTTACCAAGATAATGCCGGAACACCATATTCGACCAGCGTACGATTATAAAATTGTCCGCCTAGCTTTGAAACAAATTAGTAAAATGTCATTTCTAGCGACAAAAAGATCAAATATAAACAAAGTAATCCGTGGTTGCAAATATGAAACATACCTTAAAAAACATAACGTCAATTGACCTTTCCACCGAGCCGTTCATCGGTGGGTGGTTTCGTTCAAAACGTTTCCACTTCTATATGAGCCTCGCTCTGTAAAAAGGGGGTTTGATGCATATGCGTAAAGTGTCGTCCCAGATTAGCCTGTGCAGTCCGCACATCGTTTATAGGAAGTCTCTTCTAAACAAAAATCGAGTCTAGGCGGAAAGTGTCGTATCTGATTAGTCTATTTACGCAAATGCATTTAACCCCGTTTTCTCAGAGCGCGGCTCATATTTAACGCAGTCGTTCGAGCCGAGCTGGTACCCCGCGGCCGCCGAGATATGATCTCGGGTCGCTGGGATCAAGCTACCGGCTAATGGACGTGATGTTTTGTGCATTTATCAGATTTCCTTAGTAATATAAAGTAAATAAGGCATTATAATTGCCTTTATGGATTAAACCTTTGATTTGAAAAGATGACAGGTCGACCGGATGTTTGGAAATTGCTCACTTATGTAGGAAATTTTACATTTTTGACAATTTGCTGTCACTTTTAATTAACTATTCATCGTACTATCACATTCATATGTTAGACATGTTTCGCTTGTCAAACATACGACGTTAATTTGGCAGTGGCTACATTTGTAATTGCTATGGGAAAGTAACATCCGCCATCTTTCATGGAACAGGGGTGAAGGAGCGCGCCAAATATTTCCATTGTTCTGATTGGCGAATTCATTAGTGACGTAACACTTAGGCCAAAATAAACCAATCATGACAAGCTCGGGAATTCCAGCGTTCTACTTTCTTTCAAGTCAAATAAGGTTTCATATGTAAAGTTTTAGGGTTTAGCCGTGGAATTGTCAAAACTAATTTGTCTTGTCTGTCTTATGACTTCACCACCTCCATTCCTTTTCATTGTACGCTTCAGCGACAAGTATTTCATTAAGGAAACGCATCGTAAAAACGTATGAGCCGCGCTCTGGGAAAACGACGCTTAATGCATGTGCGTAAAGTGTCGTTCCAGATAAGCCTATGTTGCCCACATAGGCTCATCAGGGACAACACTTTTATGGATTTTTTAGTTGTAGGAAGGTATCTGCTTAACGACAATCCAGTTTAGGCGTTAAGTCCCTGATTAGCCTTGCGGATTGCACAAGCTAATCTGTGACGACACTTTACGCACACGCAATAAGCACCATTTTCCCACAGAGCGAATCATCTTAATTGACTTGAACAAATACCGATATCATAATAACGTTATCATAGCCAAAGGGAAAAGTATTGTGTAGAAGAAAATACAATACCAGATGGTAAAGTAATAATTTGATGATAAATCCATTGAAAAGATCTGGTATGTATTTTATGTCTGCACTTTTGTATTTCATTATAGCAATCAAAACATATGCGAATTGCATAAACATTTCAGCAAATAGTTTGTTAGTTGTATAGTTCTGTAAGTTATATAGTTATGTAAGTTATATATTGCTGTAAGTAATATAGTTCTCTGAGAATGGGATTTAATTCATGTGCGTAAATTGTCGTCCCAGATAAGCCGGTGCAGTCCGCACAGGCTAATCAGGGACAACACGTTTCGCCTGGACTTGATTTTCGTAGATAAGAGACTTCCTATAAATGAAAAAATCCACAAAAACGGAAATTGTCGTCCCTGACTAGCCTCCGCGGACTGCACAGGCTAATCTTGACCGACACCTTACGCACATGTATTAAGCCAAGAGAGCAAGGTTTTCCGAGAGCAAGGCTCATTAATTTAGTATACTAAAAACTATATTATTTTAGGTACATCATTGGGTGCATACATACCGGCGTAATAATATTGATTCGTCTCTAATACATGAATAGAATCATGCTTATCTACATAATTGCATATATGTGATATACAGATATACGTGAATAAACACAAAATGGCTAGATAAGCAGTCCATTGACATGCCCTGGAAACGGCCTATCTCGTCTAATCGCGCGATAAACATTTTCTATTCGCGCTACACTTGATTTCCTAATTATCACTGACATAACCAAAACATTTTTTTGTTGTTTTTGTTGCGATTTTCCCTGTAGAACACACAGGTAGCGAGCATGAATGAATTGCAGGATCGATTCACAAAACCGCCTTTTGGCTGGAACTGAACTCGCGTATGTGTGGCCTCATTACCGGAAGTGGATGCACTTGAGTTCGGTGTCAGTGATGGAGCGGGAGATGGGAAGTGATCGAACTCGCGGACCAGCGGCGTTGAAAGATGTACAGTGGGTGCGACTGTGAGGTCAATGATGAAATATAGGTTACATAGTTGCTCCATTAGTACTATTCCTTTATAGGTCAATGGTTATTGCTGTCATTACGTTATTGATGGTTCGCTTTTGAGTGTATTCTGCTTGCGATGGAAAAGGTTGTGGTTGGAAACGTGTAAAAAAAATGACATCACTCTAGGCATTCGGCTTCACGTGAATTTATGATTCGGAAATTTACATTTTGATTTTTGTATTGCCTTATATATACCGGTCGGTTATATATATGCAAACTGTAAAGTAATTATTCGATTGTAAGGCTGGATCGCACTCTTTTAAAGCCCACATAGACCATTTTCGTAATTGATTCTGCATTTTAGATGCATTTTTTACACATGAACGTGAATAAACAAGCTTCCACGGGATGTAGACTCGCCAACATATGTTCCTCTCGTCTGAAGATCATCAAGACGATTAGGTATTACTATTTCCGGTGGCAGGTGAGGTGTTTCGAGTATAATTACCTCGATTGCCCGGATGTAATTATATTCCAGGTGAGAATTACACGACCACGGCCATGGGAGAGGTTCCGAAGGGGTTGTTGGGATGGAAGGGTGCAATGAACGCGGGTCCTGATTCATTTACAGACAGAAACTTCACCATTCACGAGAAAAACAAGCGAACAGTTCATGTGAACTTTTGAAATAGTTGTTCACCTTCAGTAAGAATTATCGCCGACAGAAGAAGCAATTAGATATTGTCAGTGCTGTCACATAATTTGTAAAAGATGAAACAAATTCTTATGACCTTGGCGTATTTTCTTATAATTGTATACATTGTGTTGTTAACACGCGTTTTGCTTTTAGTATAGTAAATAAGCATTTATTAACTATTCGATATCGCCTTTCGATGTTCAAACCAAATATCCATTTTATTCCAATGCACTGGCCAACCTGTTGACGAAATCATCACTGCAGTAAATACTGAATTCTTATCAAAAACATTCCATTAAACTTAAACGGTATGATTTAAACCGTTTTATGATCACAATAAATGAATGCTGTCCGTGTTATATAATCTAGTGGAAATTTATAGCGGACCAAGTCTAATTTATTAACATTAACAATTTCCAGTCGCCTTGAAATGTTGTTTTTCAGACGCTTTGTTCTTTACCACAAAGACGCAATTCCATTGTTTCATCCCCGCGTCAAACAAATGGGTATTCATTAGAACCGACGTCTTTGCACTCGGTATTCATTGTTTTGCATCCCGTACAATGTAGCGATGAGACTTTATTACATTTATGAACGAACGCAACTTTCCCTACTTAGCATTCATTCCATTAAACAAACACGCGTACTAATGTGCACGTGAAATGCATTAAATGGACCTTTGAATGCTGCGTTTTAAATTTGTTAACGTCTTATGGCAGTTTAATTGTCGACGCTTATACCGACTTCATCACGAACCTTATATAAAGCAAACGTGGCAACGTACACTTTTGAGGTCTAAGAGAGATAACTGTTACAAGTAGTAGATTTACACAGTTAACAAATAACAACAAGGGTTGTTGCCCATGCCATGCTAGAATACGAACAATTTCAACGGCTGCAAATAATTCAGGTACACCACATATATGGTGATAAAGGATGTACTTAAACCCATTTGTTCCTATTGGACACTCCCATCCTTCTAAATTGGATCAATTTATTTCCAAAATCAATCAGGGATGTCTAGTATATTTAAATAAATAAATAAATAAATTTAGAATATTTCTTACAAAAAAAATAATTCTTTAAGCAAACAACGCAGACCCTGATGAGACACCGCATGATGCGGCGTCTCATCTGGGTCTACGCTGTTTCCCAAGGCCTTTTTTCTAGACGCTAGGCATAAATGGGTTAACATTTCCATCTTTTGCAGATGAATTTCCGTCGGATTCTTTACCGGATAAAATAACTATTGCATAGTTTGTCAAAATAGCATTTTTTAATTTAATTTCCGTTAGATTTAACAATGTTATGCAATCGTTGCATACATTATATTCAAAAACTATTAAACTAGCAAACTATCGTCTCCACAAAGACTTTTACCACCATCGGTACATGTAATGTCCGAACCATGTAAGAGACCGAGTAGACTGCACAAGTGACTGCACAAGTGACCGCAGAGATGAGGTAGTTCAACACCACCATTCTAGGAAGTGAATCAAGATGGACTGGGAAGAAGCGTCTGACTTCCTGTGAGTTACTGCTGTTCTCGTTACATGAGCAGGAGGATGCAGCACACACCCAGAAAGTCACCCTAATGCTTTTCAAGTCGGCACAGGGACGCACAAGGACCACGAATCATGACAGCCTCTTTCCGTACAAAAAAGATTAACGACGTGGACATAGTGCAATGATATGCCACGACGAATGACAGTGAAGAGGGCGAGAAGGACAACTTTTATAGCAGACTGTTAACCAGCATGCATTAAAGACCATACAGAAACATCATCCGTTAATGCCAAGATCGGAAGTGAAAACCAGGGTATGAGGAAATCATGGGTAAGCAAAGGCTGGACGAGATGAACAACAACTGTGAGAGATTCGGCGACTTGTGCCCCACAAGTAACCTGGTCATCGGCCTATGATTCGGTGTTACTCGTTACTAATCCATTTATTCTGCTGTTTTCAGTCACACATCTTTCACGATTCGTTTTTTAAATGAAGATTAATTGTGACACTTTGATTCGCTCTTTGATAGCGGTTCAATATGTTAAGCTGGGGTATTTGTAGTTAACCAAACAGACAACTACTTATTCATGAATGATTAATGTTGCAGTTTCGGGCGATAGTATAATGATCGAAATATATTCCCGCGAAAGTGACATGTCACTTTATCCATCTCTTTGATAGATTTATTGCATGTTATCGATACCTGATTTGCATATATTCTTTTTTTTCAATTGCCGGTAGTGTAGGCGGGATGAAATTTAAAAGTGGGCTTGTTCGCTTAGTCGGGCCCGACCTTTGTTTGCATCCTGCCGCGTAAGTGGTTAACGTCAAAGGGCTAAATTTTACCACATACGGACTCGTTGGCAAGACTACAACCAACCCTTATGGGAACGTGAATGGAATGTGTTGGTATGAAAATTGTGACCGAAATGTTCATAACTAGAGCATGAACAAATCAATGAGTTGATGTAACACCATTGGAAGTGCATAGGGGTCGAATAGGCTTTCAACACAAAAACAACAAAAACAAAACCCCACACACCAAAACAGAGTTCAGATTAAACATTAAAGCTAACTAACAAATTATTGTGAATGTTCGAACATTAGTAGACAATTTCTAATTCAGACAGAGATATAAAAAAAGAGGACACCATACTTATATAAAACATCCATTGATTTCGCTAACGATTTCACTACTGAGCCGCCCATCATTTGGTGGTGAGTTCAAAACGTTTCCACTATATATTTGACGCCTACCGCAGTCGCGACCCGAGACGGTACCCTACGGACTTCAGGGATGCGATCTCGGATCGCCGGGATCAAGCTACCGGCTAATGGTCGTTATAGTAAGTGCATTTATCAGATTTCCTTAGTAATATAAAGTAAATAACACATTATGATTGCCTTTATGGATTTAACCTTTGATAGGAAAGGATGTCAGGTCGACCGGATGTTGTCAAATTGCTCACCTTTTTAGGAAATAACTTTTTTGACAATTTGCTGTCACTTTCAATTAACCATTTGGATTAATCGCACTTCTACATTTGTAAGTACTATGGGAAACTAACACCCGCCATTTTGTCCAGGAAAAGAGGTGAAGAAAAGCGCCAAATATTTCCATTGTCCTGATTGGCAAATTCAGTAGTGACGTAAAATTGATGCCAAAGTTAACCAATCATGACGCGCCGGGGAATTCCAGTACTTTCTGTCAAGTCAATTAAGGTTAAATATGCAACGTTTTAGGGTTAAGCAGCAAAATTGTCAAAAGTAATTTGCCTTCGTAATGACTTCACCGCCTCCATTCCTTCCACTGTACGCTTCAGCGACAAGTATTTAATTGAGGAAACGCAGCGTACCAACACATGATGCGCGCTTTGGGAAAACGCTGCTAAATGCATGTGCAGTTCTCACATGCTTATCAGGGACGACACTTTCCGCTTGTATTGTTGTTGTCGTTTTAACGAAGTCTCTTCATAGCGAAATTTCATTTAAGGCGGAATTGATCGTCCCTGATTAGCCTGTACGGACTGCACAGGCTACCGGTAATCTGGGACGACACTTTACGCACATGCATTGAGCCCCTTTTTGACAGAGGGCGGCTCATCGTTTGAATTGAACGAATACGATTATAGCGTTATCGTTGCCAGTGTGAAGAAAATGAACCACCAGATGGTAAGTAATCAATTGATGATAATTCAATAGAAAAGAACTGGTATGTATTTGATGTGTGCACTTTTGCGTTTCATTATAGCTATCAAACATATGCGAATCACACACACATTTTAGCAAATAGTTTTACAAGCTATTTAGTTCTGTAAGTTATGTAGTTCTATAAGATATCATAGTTCTATCACTTATATATTTGTATAAGTCTAGAAAAAGAAAAACATGATCAGCATTGTTTGATATTTTAACAGAACTTATTCTTATAAATATTAAAATTTCTTAAAATTAAAATGTTAAATAACGTATACATATAAATAAACCGTATAAATATACATAAACCTGATATTTTTATTAATGTTTCACTGGATTTCGCTAACATTTCATATGATTTATTATCACCTCTTCTTCTCAATATTATATATATATTATGAAATGCATATTGCCATCATCGAACTAATTTCAGACATAGCAGTTATAAATGTCAGCGTTAAAAGACACCTGTCCGGAACATACTTCACAAGTACATGTATATTAAAAGCTATATTAATTCACGTATATTATTGAGTGCATTTGATTCTTTTCACGTTTAAAAACAAATGAATTGCAAACTTTGTGAACTCGTGTAATATATATACCACCGTAATATATAAATTATGCTCTAATACATGAATAGAATCCTGCTAAGCTGAATAACTGCATATATGTGATATACAGATAGACGTGAATAAACACAAACTTGATCGATAAGCATTCCATAGCAATGCCCGGAAAACGGCGCACCCACAGTGGGTTTTCTATCTTATCTGATCGAGCGATTAACATTACCTATTCGCGCTACACTTGATTTTCTAATTATCACTGACATAACCAAAACATTATTTTATTGTTTTTGTTGTGATTTTTCCCGTATAACACACAAGTAGCGAGCAAGAATGAATTGCAGGAACGATTCACAAAACCTCCATTTGGCTGGGACTCAACTCGCGTATGTGTGGCCTCATTACCGGAAGTGGATGCACTTGATTTCGGTGTCAGTGATGGAGCCGNCGAGGTTAAATTCGTAATGAAAAAGGCAACCTTATAATATAAAAATTGTCATTATTTTGCAAGTAATATTATTCTTTCAGCGATATTGTTTTGATTCATAATATTTAATATAATGTATTCCGATTATTTTGAAAGTTTTGATGTCTTGCGATACTTCTCCATCCCGTGTAGGGTGGCTTTTAAAGTTGACTTACTGTAGGTTACATATTCCGTAACCATGTTCAGTGTTTTTAAGAAAGATGGGTTTATTACAAAGGAGAACGTAATAATGCGCTCTTCTTTTGATAGTTATAGAGCTTGGCAATAAAAGTACAATAACATCTCAAAATGTCACATTTATAATAGATTTATTTATATACCACGTTTATTTCAATTCAGAAAGTAATGGTTCATGCTTGTCCAAATTATTCAGTTTTAAATTCAGCGGGTTTTTCTGGTCGATGATGATGATGATGATGATGATGATGATGATGATGATGATGATGATGATGATGATGATGATGATGATGATGATGATGATAATGATGGTGATGATGATGATGATGATGCTGATGATGATGATGATGATGATGATGATGACGATGATGAGGAACACTAGATGTTGTGGATACGCTATCCTGTTGACGCATGGAGATTGTTTAAAGCTCATTTTTGTGAAGTTCAAATTCACTAATGTTCGGACTTAAATTGAATGGTTTATAGGCGCTTCAATTTCTTTCTTTATTTAAATAATTGTTACCAACATAACCATGTTATTATAATAGACGATACACTTCAAACCCGTGTATTAAGCTTTGAGAACCTGTCTGGTGATTTCAAGATCATAAAAATAAGTCATCTGAAACGATGCATGACATTTTATGTTGTAAAACTCGATATGTTAAGGGTGAACCCTCATAATACTGTATAAGTGAATATTTCCGCGTGTCGAAAAGTTAGCGAATTCAAAATTACAGACATTTAGCGTGCGGAAATGTTCGCGAATCGCCCGTATCAAATGCACATAAAAATATTTCAAGTTGTAAAAATTGCAATTTATTGCTGGTTACATACAATCCGATTATGATTGGTTGTCAGATAATTACCGTTAGTTTAAACGATCGTTAGATTGACGGATTATAACAGTTAACTGACAACTTTTGTAACATTGTCAGTGTTGTGAAATATTTGTTTATGTTAAGGATGTAAACTGTTTTACTGATTTGTAATCACACTAATCCTGTGAAATAAAATGATTTCAGCGTTGTTCGTGCTGTCTTTTCTTTGTAAAAAAAAAATGCTGTTTGCTAGTAGTTGTTGAGTTGCATTAACAATAATCCTATTGTGATCAAGCGATAAGGTGTGAAAACATGTGTTCCAACCGGGGCTACTGTATTGATCGATATGTGATACCTAAACAACTGTTTGTTACATCGTATTTGGTTGTCTTTGTATGCTTTGTACGCTCAGTATATTTGTGAAGTTGTGTGTCTTTGAGTCATTTCGTAACTAAGCAGTATGTTAATAGTTAATAGTTAATCAAACATAAAAATAAAAAATTTGTTTATAAAACGTGTTTATATATATTTCTCCAAAATGTTGTAATCGTAATTATGTATAATCGATAACAAAGTTTTTATCTTAAACCAGTGTCAAGATTGCATTTCTTGCACGATGGTATACAGTAATTATCTTTACCCGGTGTCACCGTAAATTTCTACCTCAATGGTGGCGCAATTTTGGCTGGCAGAAAATTTAGCGAATTTATTGCGTTCGCGAAATTCGCAAATATATCCACTTTGCTAACTTTACCACTTATACAGTATTCCAGATAGTATATATTTCTTAGTAAATACATTTTATGACACCTAAAAAGAAAATCGCTGAACGTGTCCCTTACACTGCATGTCATTAAAAACAAACACTACCTAAAGCGACTTCATGATTTCTGATGATGTTCTTGAACCCTTTTAATTGTGACACTCCTTAAATTTTCTTGAAGCTTCTTGGCGAGTCAACCCCTTATCTGAATCGATTAATTTTCCTATTCTTAAATTATAGTTATTAAAGTTTCATTACAATTTTGGACGCCTTAGGCCAAACAAAAAATAGGTCCGTTTCCGTCGCCCAACCGTGTCTCCATAATCGGCGCCGACCCTCAACTTTTTATTGGGGTCGCCAAAAAAAAATAAAAAAAATTGTTCATTTTCGTTTATT
>VMBQ01008767.1:5354-35955 GCA_007657795.1 Dreissena rostriformis
ATTGACATAATTCTGTCGAGCGACACACTGTCCAATGATGGTGAACATATGTGCCAAATGATTTCAAAATCCCTTGATGAACGGCATAGTAATGGCCCGGACAAGCTCATTTATGGCCATTTTTGACCTTTGACCTCAAAGTGTGACCTTGACCTTAGAGATATAGACGTAATTATTTCGCGCGACACACCGTCCAATGATGGTGAACAAATGTGCCAAATGATTTTAAAATATGACAATAAATGACATAGTTATGGCCCGGACAAGCTTGTTCCGCCCGCCCGCCAGCCAGCCCGCCAGCCCGCCCGCATTCGCCAATCTAATAACCAGTTTTTTCCTTCGGAAAACCTGGTTAATAACATTCGAATTTATCCAGTTTTCGAAAATAAGGCATTTGCCATAATGTTTTATATATCGGTTTCCCCATATAACTTCAGTTCTTATATAAAAAAAAATCTTCGTGTTTTTTTTTTGTGTATTAACATTGTTCACTTCGATGAAATTGCATATAATATCTTCATAAAAGGCAGGTATTTTCTATTTTACATCTTGGTAATGACTTAAATGAATCGATGTTCATTTTAAATAATAACAGCTTTTTGCCGTACTGATTTAAGAAAAAAATAGGAATAACTTTCCAATTTGCATTGTCGTCGATACATAACATTTTTACCCATTTCATTTTGAGTGTTTTTGCAAAAATGCTTATGTCAGGCATTTCAATTCCTCCATCTTGTGTATTACCTATTAAAATAGATCTTCTATTTTTTTCGGTTTTGTTATTCCATAAGAACTTAAAACACATAGTATTTAGTTCATTTATGATATTCTTTGAAACAAATGTTGACTGTAAAAGATATGTAAATTTTGGTATCAATAATGTTTTAATTACTGTTACTTTTCCATAAAATGTCAGGTTCCTGTTGATCCAGGAAGTAATTACTCTTTCACAAGATACAAGTTTGTCATTCCAATTTAGTTCTTCACATTTAACAGAATTTATCCCAACGTAAGTGCCTAAGACTTTAACCATTGGACTAAATTTTATGTCGTGAATTACACATTCGTTTTCGTGTTTAGACTTGCCAAGTAATATACCTTCGGTTTTTTGTTTATTTAATTTCAAACTTGATATTAACCCGAATTCATCGATTAAATTAAGAACAACTGGTATCTCATTCGTATTTTTTTAAGAAAATTTTAGTGTCATCTGCAAGTTGAGTGATTTTAATATTTCGAACATGTTGGTTGCATTTTATCATTATACCTTCATATTGATTACACGATCGAAGCTTTGTTGCTAATATTTCGGCTATTAAAATAAAAAGAAGAGATGAAAGAGGACAGCCTTGCCGTATTCCTCTTTGTATTTTGAAGAATTTTGATTGCCAACCGTTATTCATTACAGATGAGCAGATGTCATTATATAATGTTTTTACCATTTTAATAAAGTTGCTCTTGAAACCGAATTTTGTTAAGACGTTAAACAACCTATTCCATTAAACTGTATCAAAAGCCTTCTTAAAATCAACACATAAAAGGGCGCCATCTATGTTAAGCAACTCAGAGTAATCGATTATATCCTGTATTTGTCGAATAGTGCAACCAATAAATCTGTTTTTAATAAATCCCTGCTGATCAAGACTGATTATATTTGGTAAAACAATTTGTAGACGCTGAGCTTAAACTTTTGCTAAAATTTTGTAATCTGTATTAAAAAGTGATCCAGTTTTCTAAATTCTCAGTATCACCTTTTTTATACAGTAATGAAAAATACATTGTTTTTGACTATGCGTCAATTCCCCCTTTTGGGTACATTCTGTAAAACAATTTAGTAGTAAGGGCGATAAAATATCCCAAAATTTTTGGTAGAGTTCGACAGTTAAACCGTCTAGGCCAGGACTTTTATTATGTTTCATTGACGCTAAAGCATTCGACCACAGGTACTTGAACATATTTTGTTTGGTCCTTATATATATAATAAAAGAAAAGGTATCCAACGATGATTTCACAGGTGTATTTAATAACGCTATGAAACAGCATGAAAGATCGAATAATGCACACAAATGTCGTTGTGGTTGTCAGCAGGAAGCATCAATCTATGATTAAACACCGTTTATTTGATGAAAATCCACCAAGTATGTCCAAAACATCTAAAAGTTTCACAAATATGAACCCAAAATTGAAGTGTGTAATTCTCGACGTCCAAATGTCAGTTACGACGGAAGGCGTTTTTTTTGTCGATTTTTCACAATTAAACAAGAACTTCGGTATAAACTCCACATACGTTTTTCAGTAACTAAATTTTCCTTGGAAATACGTCGTTCTTTAGTTACTGCAGAACAAAAATACTCAGAAAAAGTAGAAAATAACCAAATATTATGTTATAAGTTCAACCAGTATACATGTTATTGTTGGAACGAGCTAAATTTTATCTTGTTATCGATTGGTTGAATGAGTCGTAAATTATAGAACAAGTTTACCAATATTATTTTCAACCAATGAAGCGTCTTCTTTTCGTAACACCGCAATACGCAAAATGTGTTGTTTTTTTATGAATTTTAGACTTTTTACCGTTCAACTGGGACTTAGGAACGACGTAGTTCGAATGAAACTTAGTAAATGAAAAACGTATGTGGAGTTTATAACAAAGGTCTTGTTCAATTGTGAAAAAAACGACCGAAATTCGCGGTCTGTCATTACTGACAGTTGGACGTCGAGAATTACACACTGCGATTTTGGGGCCATATTTTTGAAACTTTAAGCTGTTTTGGACATACTTGATGGATTTTCATCAAATAAACGGTGTTTAATCATAGATCGGTGCTTCCTGCCGGCAACCACAACGACACTTGTGTGCGTTATTCGATCTTTCATGCTGTTGCATAGCGTTATTAAATACACCTGTGAAATCATCGTTGGATACCGTTTCTTTTATTATATATATAAGGACAAAAAAAAATATTTTCAAGTACCTGTGCATTCGACAGTTCTTGTAAGGAAATATGATCTTCACTTAGACTAGCATCGTTTTCTGTGACTGTTTTTTCAAGAGTAATTGAATTAAGGTAAATCTCTAAATCGGAGTTTGTACATGCATTTGATTTGTATAATGATTCATAGAAAATTGCTTCTTGATTTAAGATATCAACGCTGTTAGTAAAGTGTTTACCATCAACATTAAGATGATTTGTCTTGATTTTTCTTGACATAGAAAGAATTTAGAATTTCTCTCGCCTTCTTCAATAAATTAAAGTCTTGATCGAACAAAAGCCCCATTTGCTTTAAAGTTGTAAATTTCTTTAATATCATGTTCCACTTGGATGATTCTTACTTTATCAGTTTCTGTGTCAGAATCTTTTGTAATTAAATTATTCAACTCGGTTTCGAGAAGATGCAACGAAGTTTGGCGTTCACGTGATTTTTTCTTTGAGTATTCTATTGACATTTGTTTAACTTCCCATTTAAGTACTTCCCATATAATTTGTTTACTATTTATATGTAAATGTAAGCATTCGTCGATAATGTTTTTTACTTTAGCACAGTATTCATGTTCACTCAAAATTTAGTTATTTAATTTCCAAAATCCTTGACCCCGTTTCGATGGGGTTTTAAGTTTGATAGATATTGCCATATGATCAGTCGATTGAATTATTGCAGGTCTAATATCGCTTGCATGCACAAGAGGAATACTATTACTGTCTAAAAGCCAGAAATCTATACGACTTTTATCAGTATGACTTTTTCTCCTCCATGTAAACTGGTTTTTTGTAGGATTTAATTATCGCCAAATATCCGTAAGATTATTTATTCGTTTTAAATTTGTTAGTTTACCATTAATTTTTACTTCACTTTTTGATGATGATACTCTATCACGTATGCCGTTTATTTCATTAAAATCCCGAACAAATTAATGTAATGCCCTGCGAACGTTCGTTTAATATTTTTGAAATTAAATCGAAAAATACGTTTCGTTGTTTTTTGTCATTTGGTGCATAAATATTGAGTAGTGATATGTTATTGTTTTGAGTTTCAATATTCATTAATATATATCTTCCATTTGTGTCTATGTATGTATAAATGACTGTGTACTGAAGGGACTTTTTAATTATGATTGACCCTTTGCTTTTACTATCTCCGTGTGAGTGGTAAAGATCCCATTCAGAAAATTCATCCACTAAAAGTACTTTTAAATCTTCAGTAAAATGTGTCTCCTGTAAAAAGGTGATATGTGCTCGTTGATGTAAAATATATTGTTTTACTCGTACGCGTTTTAATTTATCTCTTAGTCCTTGTACATTAATGGAAATAATGTGTACATATTCATTTAAGGTTGTCATTTACAAAAATATGATAAAGTTGCAACACGTTGTTACATCCATTACATTAATGGAAAGAATGTGTAAATGCTTATTTAAGGGTGTCATTAACAAAAATATTGTAAAGGTACATCCCGTTGTTACATTAAACAACGGTATGCGACTACATAACCGAAGAAAAGTACATTCTAAAAACCAACATGTATAAGCCACCATATACAAGTGTGGCACTACAGGATAACAAGTATAAGCCATCATATACAAAGGTAGCATTAATGAAAAATTAAGCATATTTGTACACATTAAGTGTATAATACATAATTGAAGGCATGTTAAATGATTAAACTTGTGTAATCTGGATAAAACTATACATTCCATGAGCGTTAATACGTCATGTAGACGCACAGCGCTATTTATTGCTATAACGAAGTAAATCACTAAGTCATTTATCAAGCTATTAGCAATGTGATTTAAGTTCATGTAAAAAAGCATGCTGATAAACAATAGACCATGCAAAGAGTACAATGTGGTCACGATGTTGTGTTGATTACAGTGCGTATAGCTGTCGTGTAACACGGTTGGATGGTTTAACAAAAAGTGGAACAGACTATACATATTTGAAACAAAAGTACATTCCATGAGTATGAAAAACGCCATGATGATAGTATACAATAGACAATACCAAAAGTACAATGTGGTCACGATATTGTTTTGATACCGGTGCGTATAGCGGTCGTGTAACACCTCAAAATAAACTAGCAATATATTTGCGTTAAATTTTTGAAGGTGAATCGGTTTTATATTTGTATGATTGATTTTCGAATTCGTATTCGAAAATATATCTAATGTATTTGATATGATTGTATGTACCTTCATAAAGGTAACAATTCCAACTATAATGTTTGTAGAGTGGTGATTAATCGTGTTCATTGTCCGTAAACAGTTCCTAGTAGGCAGGAAATATGTGGACATTGCAAACATTATTTCTTCTTTGCGTGCTTTGTCTTCCTGTCGGAAGACTGTGTTTTCTTCTGTAGTTCATCTACAGGTGTAGGCGGCGATCTTAAAGTAACGTTCTTTTCTCTGCCTTTGTTCGGCGTCGAGGTATTGGACGAGTTTATGTTCTCGGTGAATCGTATAATTGTCGGTTGGCTGCAACTGACCGTGGATCTCGTGGCGCTAGCGGATTCGTTGCGCGTTTGTTGATAGGGGTTTCCACTGGTTTCACGGGTTCCTCGTGTTCGTCGTCTGTGTTTGGATGAGTAATGTTTGTATCACACAGGGTATTTGTGTAATTATCACATTCGGATTGCCTATGACCCTTTGTATAACACTTCTTACACATTAGGTTAACATTTTACCACCGCAAAATCAAGCAAGTGAGATCCGGCTTTTAAGTGGTTATACTCGAAAACAACGTCAGCGCGAAATGGGTCAAAGCCTCGTTACCAGCCACATATATATTTGCTAAAAACGGAAGTAGCAATTTTCAGAAAATGCATTCACTACATCAATAAGCTTGATTTGATGCATAGGACGGATCGAGACGTAACCAAGAAATTTGCAGCTTGTAGACTAACAAAACTAAACTTGTATTTCGTTTTAAAACTGTCGTATTGAAATGTTCAGACTACGACCGTCTGATATTCATTATTCGCAGGATTCAATGAACAACTATTTCGATGCGAAGTGTAAACACAGTGAAGTGTTAATCGGACAGACATTGGATGATATTTGCGAAGGAAGGTAGGTTTTATCTCACGCATGGGCACATATGGAGACAAGAACTTTACTTTAGCCCTTTAACTTTAAGAATTAACTTCAAAATTGACAATTTTTTTTCTCAAATCTGCAAAACAGGTAGATTCTAGCACTTAAATTTTACATGTTGCTTTGTTTTAACTGTTTCATTAACTGAAGTTTACATGCGTTTATAAGATTAGAAGCTATATTATGAATACAACATCTGCTGTCGTCTGTACCAACATGTTTATTATCATATTTTAATGGGAAAAAACCCTACATTGATTTATAAGATTAAAAGCTATATTATGAATACAACATCTGCTGTCGTCTGTACCAACATGTTTATTATCATATTTTGGTGAAGAAAAACCTGCTGGGATACAATAATATGTTCTCTTCATAATAATAATACACATGTGCATGCACATGTCCGTCTGTTTTTCCTCTAGTATAATAAGGTAAATGAATTAAGAAAGAAATCATTAGTCCGTATTTTGCTTACGTTAAAGTGTTCCAATAACTACAAATACAACTGAACCTTAATACCACTAATACTGTAAAATGTATTCCTCTATCATTTTTCACACATTTGTCCTAGTAAGCTGATTCATTATTTCTTTTTATAAACAACAGTGTATGAGACAAATATCATTAGATTCTAGAAAGCGGATCCCTGATTTATATTAGAAATCGATTGGAAATACTATTTAAACCCCTTTATAAATTTAAATCACTAATTGTCTTAAGGTGCAAACAATATAAATAGGCATTTGAAGCTAGAAACTGTGTCTAAACTGTAATAATTTGGGGAAGGTGATCAGATATATCGATAAAAGGAATAGGGAATCGCATATTTATATAAAACAAATTAGTTGTCCTAGGAAAAGTAAGTTATTTTAAGATAAATGGTATTGCTTCTTCTATTTCAACTACGACTTCAACCTATTCTTCTTCCTCTACTACTACTTCATCATTTTACCACTGGCAGATTAAACATACTTATTGTTCAACTACCAGCTCTATTTAAAATAAACCATTCAAATTGAGTAAAATCCGAAAATGTAAAATTGTTTTAATTGGCATATTTTTTATAATTCGGCTAACATATGATTTGTTCTGTCTTCAGGATAAGCATAAATGCTATTCCAAGTATCATGGTGGTTCACCATTATGGGCAATGGGTGACGGCCGATAACAGGCGCCTCTGTGTGTTCCGGCAGCTGGAGCGGCTCGGAAAATGTACGTACATCTATGTCTATGAAGGCTACTATATACCTACTGAGAAGCTCACGTCAACAAACGACGGAGTAACGGTGCGCGTGCGCGGACATCCGGGCAGCTACTGGCTTAGCCGGTCGGCATCCCTCTACGACGACAACACCTCCTTGTACCGTAATGTGTACGACGCCAACACGGCGAGGCCGTACAGCAGCAACTATAGTCGTACCACTCCGCACGAATATCCAGTTAGCTCATATGCGACTTACGAGTCATTTAATGGTATCTCTTCGAATTCGTATACGCGATCGCATCCGGAACCTCTCAACAACGTCTCGTGGTGTGAAACATAATTTAAAATGTTGTGTATTATGCTCATACTAGTCATTGTTTTGAATGTATTCAAGGCGGCTGTTACGTTTTGCTATAGTGTATTTAAGGTGTTCAGCAGCTGCACTTTTATTCATCACAGCTCGATCTAAAATACTTACCCTGATACAAACTTACAATAAAGCGGGTATATACAATCGTTCTACAACTAGTCAAAACAGAGCGCTGATGATTAAAAGTCTAGAAAAAGATCTGAAGTAGAAGTAGAAAACAATCGAAAGTAGACTTTTATACAATTGTAAATAATTTATGCTGTTTTGCAAAAATCTGCGACATGAACACTGTTTTGAAAACACTTTAATCTTCGCAGATTATTTCAAACGGAGTAAATATTTTCGTTGTAATTTTATTGAAGTAAACAATCTTTGTTTGATGGTGCCATGTAAAAATTGTTTTTTTTTTAATTTTATATAATATTCCTCGTTCATATTCTTACTTTAATTTACGATTTGGAGCATAACATGTTGACATGAGTATTGTATATAGTCCCGTTTATGTTACTTTAATAGGTGTTATGCTTTAATATTGTCACGGTTAAAACTTACGTATGAATAATAAAATCCTCGTGAATGTAAGTATGTGTTGAATGCGTATTTTAATTACTTGAAAATAAACTGTACATGCTGAATTCAAAATAAATATTAAGATTTGTTCTGTTCTTTAACTTAACCAGTTCCAAATGTGCATAAAAGAAACTATGATGAAACGCACATATAATTATAAACCTTTTTATTTTTGATAATTGGGTGATCTTTAAGAATTATATGTTGAACATAAATTTGAATAAAAGTAGAGGCTTCAACAATAACATCGAATGAAGTAATGTTTTGCACAGTGCTTGTATTATATTGGTTTGACTGATTGTTGTGTTTAAAAGGGTAATCTATTATTTGCATATATGGATATATCTTATCAAGTGTTTATGTTTTTATTCTTTCCCTCAATTTTGTTATTTCGCATTTAGGCATGTTTTGCGCAATTGCGGTTGACAAATAAATACTACCAAACTATCCTAATAAAATTAGCTTTAAGGCTTTTTAACCTCAATTTGATAAGATAGCCTAGTTTAGTCCTAAGAAGAATTTCTGTGCATTGTTGTGCTGCAGTGATCATATGCACATGCCATGCGCGAAAGAATGATCGAATAACACACGGGCTGTCGTGCACACTGTCCGATTGCAATCTACTATCGGATTTGCGTTGCTTGTAAAGTAATATGTAATCAATATGATCGCCGTGTCAAGTTTTTTTTGTTATCTTGGTTTCAAAAAAAGAAACATAAATTTTCTGTTATTTTGATTGAGGATGTCACAATGAACATGACAGGTCATATGTGAACACGCTACATCGCGATGATGTGCTTGCCATGAATCCTTTGCCGAGGCTCAGATCATTCAAGTGAAATAAGCCATTCAGAGTAGTATGACTGTTCTTCAGAGACTACTTCCGGTAGGCAGCCATATTCGCCATATTCATCGAACGAAAGCTTGGGTGGTTACTTTCATTCCAAATAAAAACAGCTATCATGTGGTCCCAATTATTTACGTCCTGGTTATGAATATTACATATTTATAATCCCAAATTTGAATTCATTTGAGTCTTGACCTTGAAGTATGCCCATTACCTAGGGTTTTTCCGTCATGCCATGCAAATACCTTCAGCATAGTTATATTAAATTGCTTTCATCCTATACAAAGTAAAACACAGGCAGAAGTACTTAAGCTCCTTATAATTAAGATTACATTCTGCAAAAAAAAAATGTTGGCACAAACCCGACCGATCTTTACTTTTGTGCCGACACTAAGATTTGTGTTGTTGCGTTCCTATGGTGAGTTCACGATCAGTTTTGCTTATTTCAATCATATTAAATATTTTAACTATTATGTTAACGATAATATTTGCTAAATTCAAATTCAAACAATTCGATCAACATTGACTTTAAATTAACAAAAACAAAAAATAAATCTTATTTAGAGATTGGGATTGTCTGCAGGTCGTTGCATATTTTAATCAAAGGTGGGGAACTGTAAAGAATGAAGCGAAAAACCCTGGTCCGGATTTGCAAAAAGTGGACACAGAGTGATTGGGTGGTCCTCTAACAAAGCACTCAGACCATTTTGATTCGCAAAAAAATGGAAAGGCTTTTTTTCCTTATATGACCAGAGAAAATAAAGTATTCTGTCAAAAAGAGTCAGATGTTCCGAACTCAATGTATGGTCACTTGGTTTCAAACAAGAAATGGAATCGATGTATTTTAAACAGCGATATTCAGAAAATGCATTTACTGCATTATTTGTATAAAGGTCTGCACACAATCGGGAAGTTATCTAAAAACTAAATCTCAGCTTGTAGACGGACACAAATAAACTGTTATTTAGTTTTGAAACATTCGTATCAAAATGATTAAACTACGACCGTCTGATATTTATTATTCGCAGGATTCGATAAAAAAAACTATTTCGATGCGAAGAGTGCTTACATTGGAATCTTAATCGGACAGACATTGGATGATATTTACGATGGACGGTAGGTTTTAACTCAAACTTTGGCACACATGGAAATAAATTCAGACATGAAATGTACTTTAGCACTTTACTATATGAAATAAACTTCAAACTTGGCAATAGTTTTCTCAAACCTGCAAAACAATTTGAACTAAATCTACATGTTGCTATGTTTTAACTGATTCATTAACTGAAGTTGACATAACTTTATAAGAAGCTAATATTATGAATACAACATTAGCTGCTGTCGTCTGCAGGTCTGTACTAACATGTTTATTATCCTGTTTTGCTTGGATAACCTGCTGGAGTACAGTAATCTGTCTCGCCTTCATTATACTAATAACTGTGTGAATGCACAGGTTTGTCCATTATTTCATAAACTTGTACGTTAATTATGTAAATGAATAAAGACAGAAATCATTAGTCCGTACTTTGCTGCTTAGATTACAATTTTTACAACAACACCTACCAAGACAACTACATCCACAACTGTAAATGAAAGCGGTGATAGCATGGTTCAGCTAATGGACAGTCTACATTGAAACATTATTGAACAGTTACATGATAATTATGTTATGCATGTGCAGCTTGTAACTGTGTCAAATTCAACAGTCACTTTAATTACTCTTTTGTTCTCATTGACATCATTACTAAAGCTTGCATAGTTGAGACACATGTATATTTGACGATATCTGACTTTTCTAAGTAATGTATAATGTGTTTTTACAGATTGTTTTTTCTTTAATTTGGAAAGTTGATTCCAAGCTAGGTTATAAGAATGCTTTATTTCAAAACATATTTGAGTTTGATTGGATAAATAAAGAAAAGAGTAGAAATTGCTGAAAATAACTGTGGCCTGGTATAATGCATTTGCGCCAAATTTCTATTGTCATATCCAAACGTCATATGCACTGGGGGCTGACGACGTCAAAGCGTAGTCCGTTTCTCTACGACGTCGGGTATTTGTTTTACTACGAAACATTGTGTCAATACACTACTTAATCAGGCGAGTTTCATCTTTTCTGGTATATATGGATTAGAGAACGGAACATCCGATAATGGTAGGTACTAACTTAACTTCAATAACAAACTAATTACAAGTGCGCATAGTTGCAACAGTTACATTGATATTGAGCTAAAATCGAAATATATTGATGTGTAGTAATGAATTAGGTGGTTATTCTGTTAAAATAGCCAATTACAGTAACTAACTTAGATGCAACTACATGTTACTCTGATATACTGTACATTTAACAGTTTAAAGTCCAAAACAGGTTACGAATATATATTTTAATCATTCAAATGCTTTGTTTGGAAGGAAATAACAATTCGCTTTATGTATAGGTTTTGCACAGAGAGTGTATTGGTTGTGCAACGAACTGCAAATATAATGTATAGGTTACTCAACGAAGTTTTGATAAATCAGCGGTATATCTCATGTTTAGCCGCATAAATTCGTAGTGAAACATATACCCGACGACGTAGAGAAACGGAATACGCTTTGACGTCGTCAGCCCCCAGTAAAATGGTTCAAATAGCTTTGTTAATTTTGAAAAAAATGCTATTTGAATTTAATAAGGCTTGCTCACGAGTGGTAATTGTGTATGTTTTTGTAATTTAAATTCAAGAGCAACAAAGACATTTACAAAAAAACAATGTTGTCTTTAAGAATCAAATCGTAAAAAATCATGGTAATATTTGTAAAAAAGTAAAATATATAGCCTTTCAATATTGATCAAACTTCAAAATATACTGATATATAAGTTGTATCCACATCTAATATTTCTTCTTTTAGTACTACCATTTCAACTACTTCTTCTACTACTACTTCTTCTACTTCAGCTACTACTAATACTTCTACTAATACTACTTCTACTTTAACTACTACTGATACTGGCCGCGAAACTAACGTCAACTAACGGCGGTGTTACGGTGCGAGTGCGAGGAAGTCCGGGATGCTGCTTGCACAGCCGGTCGACAACCCTCTACGACGACAACAGCGTGTTCCGAAATTCGTACGACGACGACGTGGAATGGCCATACAGCCTCAACTCTAGTCGTACCACTACGAGCTGCTCGTCGCCGCCCGCACGAGTACAACCGACAAACCACTATCCACATCGCTCGTATACGGAACCGCGCAAGAACGCCTCTTGCTGTATGATATTATTAACAATTTTGTTTATAATGCTCATACTATTAATTACATATGGAATGTTTTTATTTAACACTAATGCCGCTGTTACGTGGTTCTTTTGTATTTGAAATGTGCATCAGCTGTACTTTGTACACATTACAGTGCTATCTTAAATACTGCACATGACACAAACTTACATTAAAGCGAGCATATAAAATGTTTCTACTAGTCAAAAAAGAACGCTGATGATTCAACAAATTTAATAAAGTTCTAATAAAGAAACAGCAGATAATAAACAATAGTAGAGATGCATACAATAGTAAATCAGTTCTGCTGCGCTGCAGAACACTACTTCATGTACAAAAGAAAAGAACACTGTTTTGAAAACCCATTACCTATACATAGACAAAGTTTTTATTCTACAATTATTACGTGTAAACGTTTCGTTACCGGCATTTACTTATTCGTTGTAAATTTCAATGAAGAAAACAATATTTGTTTGATGGTGCCGTATAAAGATTGTAAATATTTGTTTTATGTGTATAATTACTTGATGATATTATGGTGTATATGCTTAATTCAAATTAAATATTATGTTCTGTTCTGTTCTGGTCTGTTTCATTACTAAACCCTATCGATATTGGCATAACAGAGACAATAATAAAAACGCAAATAAAAGTGTACATATTTTATTTCTTTTTTTTGTAATTGTGTGTAATATTCTTTAAGAATGATGCATTGTAAATACATCTTAATGATAGTTAAATAGCATACAGAGGCTTCGGTGATTCAACTGAATATAGTAATGTTTTTTTGCACATTGCAAGTATGGTTTGGTTTGACTTAGTGTTGAGTTTAAGATGATCATATATCTTTTGTATATACGGATTAACATTACTGTGATTTTGTATTTTTTATTTATACTTTAACTCACACAATTTTCTTTTATCTTTAACATAAATAGTGTGTTCTTTCACAATTTAAATGTCTCTTACGCATGGTTTTGTTTGCATTATTTATTGACAAAGAGCTTATCAAAATAAATTATTTGTGTAGCTTTTCAACGGCAATGTAATGAGGTAGACCAGTCTAATACCAATGGGAATGTATGTGCATTTTTGTGTTGCAGTGATCATTATGTACATACCATGCAAGCAAGAATACTTGAATAGCATACAAACTGTCGTGCGTGCTGTTTAATTTCGATCTGCTATCGTATTCGCGTCGCTTGGAAAGTGGTATGTTATCACTATGATCGGAATGTCTTGTTAGACAAAAGTTATTATTCGTTATCTTTGTTTGAAAAACAAACATAAATTTCCTGACATTTGGAATGAGGATGTCACACACAACATGACAAGTCATGCGTGAACACGCTTCATCGCGATTATATCCCTGCCAATAATTATTTGACGAAGCTCAGATCATTCACGTGAAATAAGCCTTAAAGAGAATAATGGCTGTTTTTTTTTCAGTGTAAGAGGTCGAATCTTCATCAGAGATTAATTCCGGTAGGCAGCAATAGTGGCTGCCAACGAAAGCAGGTGTACTACCCAGGCTTTCCAAACGCAACAGGATACCACAAACGTGGTCACTTTCCTTCGAAAAAGGACTATCGGGTGGTCATTAGCACTTTATTCTTGGTGATGAATCTGGCATATTAATATTACCAAAATTGTTTTCATTTGAGCTTTAAGTATGATCATGACTTAGAGGTTTTCCGTCACCCCATGTTAATTACTTCAGGAAAGTTATATCTAAATACTTTCTTCCTATACAAAGTAATCATTATTGCTATGTTAACTTAAAATTAACAAAGACATAAATGCTATTCAACAATATATTTATGCATGTCGTTGCATTTTGTTATTAAATTATGGAAGAATTTAATGAAAAACAAGCTAAGCCGACTTAACTACCCTAATTTGTTGGCGATTGTAGTAGAAACAAATGAAATGTTTATCTGGCCTGACTTCTCAAAACGAAACTAACGATTTTCAGAAAATGCATTTTCAGCAAACATATGTATGATAAAAGATTTAGAACAAGTGCAGGTGTGGTTGTATCTTAACTTCAACTTTCCTATAAACTGCGAGAATTAAACAAATATTTCGTGTTTAATTTTAGTATCAAAATGCGTCTACTACCGTCTGCTATTCATTATTCGCAAGATTCGATAAACAACTATTTTGACGATAAATGTGCTCACAGTGGAGTGTTAATCGGACAAACATTGGACGATATCTGCGAAGGAAGGTACAGAATTGCGATACATCTTTAATTTGAAATATTATGTCACTTCTGCCAATTTTTCCCTACTTATAAAAAAGTAGTATGAAATAAATAGATGTCTATTAATATGTTCAATCGCGTTAATATATGCAGATTAGACAAAATCAAAGCACTACGATAATTATGTTGCTGTCCATATCTTAATAATAATGAAGGTGCATATTAATGCACACGTCCGTCCCTTCATCTGTGAATTAATAATATAGTCCTAAACAAATACATGTATTTGAATAAAGACCAATATATGTAATTATTTATATTTAATATTATTAAAACAGACCGCGGTATATAGTTCGGGATGCCCCCTCCCAAAACAAACCGATTACGTCCGATTCGTTGGACTTCCTCCATATGTCTCTTTCAAGAGACTAAAACAATTTAATCAGTTTCGGATTAAATAAGACATGGCAATAATTCAATATATATCGTCTACTGAATGTAATAAGTCATGTAACTGACATTTTTATACATTTTTACTTTTTTTCCATTTTTGTGTTTATTAAGGTGACTTACATCAACTGTTAAAATATTAAGACAACCTTTTTGGTAAAAATAATGTTTTTACAAAATTTTCCAAATTGACATTAGCGAACAATGTCATTTTCTGAATGTAAAAAGTAGCGTAACTGACATTTTGTAAAATTTTCAGCAGAAGNGAGCCCCCCTCCCAAAACAAACCGATTACGTCCGATTCGTTGGACTTCCTCCATATGTCACTTTCAAGAGACTAAAACAATTTAATCAGTTTCGGATTAAATAAGACGTGGCAATAATTCAATATATATGAACATGTATTTCTCTACAGATCAAACATTAACAGCATTCCTGTAATCACGGTGGTTCAACATAACGGGAAATGGGTGACAGCCGACAACAGACGCCTCTGGGTGTTCCGGCAGCTGGAGCGGCTCGGGAAATGTACCTTCATCGACGTATATGAAGGCTACTCTATACCGGCCGCAAAACTAACATCAATTAACGGTGGTGTTACGGTGGAAGTGCGCAGAAGTCCGGGCGGCAAATGGCACAGTCGATCGGCGTACAGTCACGACTCTTTCATCCCTGAAAGCGCGAGGTACTCTCCGCCAGAACAGCGCTCGAATGACTGGTGGTGTAACATATTATAAACAATATGTTCATAAAGCTCGTACTTTCAATTGTATCTAAAGTATGCAGTTTTCACCAATACTGCATCCACGTTCTTCGATATTAAACGTTGTTCTTTTGTTTCTGAAATAAAATGGTTTATTCAATATTCAATAGACATGCAGTCCATGAGTATACAAGTTCAAAACATAATAACATATATAAAAGCATGAACATGTGATCAGTATTGAAGTTTTTCATTGAAGTATCAATACATGGAAAAGATCTAGGACAATTAGATTACAGCATTTATTAAACAATGTTATAATGATTACATAACAAATAACAAAGACGAACGTTTTCAAGATAGCGAGAAGTCAAGTTTAATTAATACATTATACGCAATTAATCAGAATAATATTCATACATGTTTCTTTGACTAAATGCTTTATGTACAAACAAAGCTACGTTTCTGTTGGTACTACTAATATCAGTTTGCATTTATTCAATAAACTTTATCATGTTTGGTCTTTTCCAGTAATATTTATTTATATACAGTTTTCTAATATCATCATATAAGGAACATTGTAATAAAAAAAGAAGTTCATCCTCAAGAACATTGCAATGTTGACATTTTCTCTTTTGAAAAGGTATAGATTCAGGTTGTATAAAATGTATAAGAGCTGTTTCACACATTGCAATTTTATCGTAAATTCCTGTTATTAACTTATGAATTGTGGCGCCGATTTAAATAAATTAGTTGTTGTGTTTATATGTGTATAATATAACTAAAGAATACTTTAAACGCACATACAATGCATCATGACCTATGTATTTATTTACTGACATTTTGAAATGAATTGGTATTGTTACGTTCTTAATAATGATATTTTGTAAATAGATTACAATGAAATATGAATGGCCGAATAAAATTATGTGATTCTGTTGATTATAGCGTTATGTTTGTTATCGCATTATCATCTGTTTGGTACTAAGTTAAGAGTTTAACGAAAATTATCTTACAGTTTTATTTGATACCGCACAATTGTGTTTTATCTGACATAAACGTTGTGTTCTTGTATAATATACTTTGTCTTTTACGTTTGATACTGTTCATGTAGTTGAGAAATAAACTAGCCACACTTAATTATCTGTCTATCTGACGGTATTACCTAAATGCAATGAGTTGGTATATTTAAAAAGCTAGTCTATTCAGTGAATGTTGAACAGTAATAGTGTTAATTTTATTTATGCTTGTACCAACACATTTGTTTTATCTTTAACATGATCATCGTGTTATTTCATAATTCAAAAGTCTTTTACACTTGTTTTGGTGCAATTAATTTTGCATTGGTTGACAAATAAGCTATCCGAACAAATTATATGTGTGTCTTTTTACAGGAATGTAATGAGGGAGCCTAATCTCGTCCCAAGGGGAATGTGTGTGCGTGTTTATATTGCAGTGACCATATATACGTATCATTTCGCAATGCATGAAAGAATAATCGAATGACAATATGATCGCCGTATTCGTCAAGTTCAAAACATTCTGATGACATTAGCGATTCGGAGTGTGAGGGAATTTTCATAGAGATTACTTCCGGTACGAAGCCATATTGGCTGGCAAAACGAAAAAATGCATGTATACTACCCAGACGTTACAAACACATCCGGAGGCCGCCATCGTGGTCAATGTCCTTCCATAAAGGACTATCCGGTGGTTACTAAAATGTTTCCACAGGTTATGACTTTAGAAAGTTCATATTCCTTTATTTTAGCATTGATCTCAAATGACTTGAAATATGACCTTGAAATAGGGTTTCTCTGTAACTCCATGTAAATTATTTAGGCACAGTTTTATACAAATCATTTAATGCTAGACAAAGTAAGACTCAGGCCAAATTGCTTAAGTTTCTGATTTACTTTGAATTTTGAGCTTGTTCTTTGAATTAGTGACCTGTGTGCAAAACAAAGCCTCAACATGCTTATAATGTATTTGTTTGACTTAATTATGATAAGGACAAATGTATTGGGTTGATGTTTTATCTTACTATTGACATTTAACTTGAATATGGGCGTTACACCACGACTCGAAATGCTATTCACTGGTGGCAAGAAATTTGAATATTTGTTATACTGGTAAACGTTATGAACTAATATGCAGGTTTGATGTCTTATATTTATTCTTTGACCTTGAATATTGACCTTGACATTATACCAAGAGAGCCCTTGTATTGCAAGCACAGCTTTCTCCCACCATAATCAATACATCCAGATCAGGGACACAGCTCCCTATAGGCCTCAGAGCAGTAGTACAAAATATTACCCTTTACTTCGGGAAAAAAATCCCAAAGGTCAATGAAATCTCTGTATAATGAATACTCTAAACGTATCTGAAATCAAATGCATAACAGTTGTTTCGCCAATTGACATTTTATCTTTAACTGCTGATGCAAAATTGTTAATTTTAAAGTGATTTTGACTTCAATATTTATCCTTGTATAGTATAGCTAAACAATACTTGAAAACCACATACAATGCACCAGTGACCTATTTTATTAAATCTGGCCATTTTTATTTGAATTGTGAGTTTTAACATTCTTTAAAAAATATATTTTGTAAATGCGTTACAATTAAATATGGATGACCGATTGACTTCTGTGATTCATTGCCATTTTTACATCAAAGGACATGTATCGTACGTTGGTATTTAAGAGTTAAAACATGATAATCCACGTTTTTGGGGCGATTGCCTTCTGCAATTCGCCCAATTGGTAACAAAATATACGTATACCGAAGAATTAGTTTCAGAATAAAGTCCGTTACTGCAATTAACCTAACTTTGCATCCAGATTCTGCATTCGCAAACAAAATAGCTCCGATCGCATGGCATAAGTATTAATGCGCACACACATTATCACGTGACCAATTGAACATGTGTCATGTGGACAAAGTACTCGTCGCTGTATACACCTTCCATGAGGACTGCGTGTAACTCGGGTGCTAATGCCAAATTGAAAAGACGTTACCATGGATGGAACGCGTGCTGTAAGCTGATGATGTCAAACTGTTACAATCCAAGGATGTTTGTCGAACAACGAGTGTGTAAACACCGTGAAGGCGGGCAAAACTGGTTTGAACTGGATTTATTGATGAGCATTTCAGAAGGGGAAATTTTTATGCTGGTGAAAAAAAGATACCCACGAACGATATTTTTTTTACAACTTTATTTCTTCTTAAATTGAAAACAGTTATAATTGCTGATTTGGAAACCCCGTTGTTTTTTTTTTTGGGGGGGGTGGGGGGATCGGGTCCGATTGGTTTGGGATCGGGTCCGTTTTACGGCTTTTTTAAAATAGCAGAGAAACCCCTTAAAGTCTCATCATTTTTATGACCTCAATTTGACGGTTTTTGGGTCGAATATTGGTCTCATTCCACTATAATAGTATACATTTTGCCCATATTGCAGATAAAAAGCCACCCCTACCCACTCCTCTCCGCAAATATGTTTTGCTGTTGCAGAATTGTGTTGGTACCTATGATGAATCATTAGAACATATTTAATGCACATTTTATTAAAATAAAGCAATTTTACGTTTTCAATGTGAAGTGCAAGGTTATAAAAAATCCAGCAAAATCGCCCCACCAGTACTTTCAGTACTTTGATTTTATATGGATTAGTCTAACAGTGCTCTAATATGTATCGAACAATTTGTATTGCTTTTATTAAGATTCAATTTGTATTCTTAAAATTGTTACTTTGTGTCGTCTTTTACAATTGTTAAAGGTCCGTAGTTGACAAATAAACTAGTCAAACTTCATTACATGTCTAACTGACTGTTTTACGCAATGTCATGGGTAGAGCTGTTAAGAAATCGGTTCCTTAAGGCAATGACTTATATCACAAAAACAATGGCTCATNATATGCATAAACATTATAGATTGTTTACAATCTTAATTGGGATCACAACGGCTTACTAAAACACAACACTAATACAATATTTAATCACAAACATAAGACCATACAGTATCAAACTCGACCTTAATCCTCCATAACAGGGACTTGTTGACAGATTTCGGCATGTTTTGGAGTTTGTGATTAAATGCTTTAAATTTATTAATGTAAACAACAGGACTAAAGAGCTCCAGGAAAAAAACAAGAGTGAAATAAAAGAAAGAAAAAAAGAATAAAAAAAAGTTAACCGCACCTGGGATCGAACCACTGAGTACCTATTATGAACCTACTCGGTCATAAATGTGTGATGATTCTGATAACAAAACTATTGGGTTGTGATAATAGCATCGGTGTTGCCATAAATATATCCTCGGTTAAATAAACTTCGCCACGATAACGTTATCTGAACTAAAAATCCAAACATCTATTTTTAGAAAACATACAACTATTTTTAGAAAAAGCATTTTCATAAAACGATAGCGCATGCATTTTCAGAAAATGTAGTTTTCAGTAGAATATATTTCCAGAAAATAAAAAGAGAACATCAGAGAAATTGAATTCGAACACACTTGCTTTCAATATAAAACAACAAAATGCGAATTCGACCGTCGGATGTGCTTTTTTCACAGGATTCTATAAATAATTATTTCGACGATAAATCCGACTATGGCGGGGTGTTGATAGGAGAAACATTGGATGATGTGTGTGAAGGAAGGCTAGTAGATATTCTGTATTTTGTATTTAGTAGCTGTTTCTCGGTCGATATGTACGAATACCTTATCTGTGACAGATAATAATATATGTCTACTTGAAATGGATAAGTGATGCTAGCGTTGTGTTTTACGTTTTAATGGCGTCCTTTATCCAAGCATAACAATACAATTTATATGTAAAAAAAAAACAATAATAACAAAATGACGTACATGTATAATTATGAGATAATATGACGTTATGCGGCGGCGTCACACGACGTCGCGCCAAATTCGTTAGGACGCGAATTTAGTAATATTTTTGGTACAATGATGTTTCCAAATTTGTTGGCACAATAATACAAATATAAAAAGTTGCTCAACATTGCCGACCAAAGCCTCACGAGTAGTGCTACACACACACGTATCATGTAACGAAATTATTCTCATAACATTGCTTGTTCATTTATTTCATGCTATGTGGCGAAGAATACCAATAAATGATAACCTGATTCCTTGAATCTTATTCAAGTGATAAGATTTGTTTGCAATCGGGCTTGGTAATGTAGCGCTGGCTTCTTTAACTTTAAATGTCGCTGTTTTTCTGTTCTGCCATTGCACGACCCAGTACTACCAAACCATGTTGTTTGAAGTTTCTTTAGCTAGTTTTTGCAAATTGTTGACGTTGGCTTTTGTTTTTAATATGTAAATAACATCAGTGAAGATAACACCACAGTTAGGGCTTCTGTACACAGTTCACTAAATAGTCACGGATTATTTTTTTTATATTTATGTAAATCCACATGTTTGCGAATTGTTAATGATAGAGTTGGCAATAGCTGTAATCAAACTTTTTATTCTAATAACGGTACATCTGTCAACGACTATTTGTTGACAAAAGAAAATAGCTTTTCAAATAATATATGGGATTTTACCGTCAATGATTTTAACGAATTTAGTGATCACGCCCCGTTGTATTTTCCTTATTATGTAATTATGTTTCGTCTTATTATAAATTCTTCACAAATGTCAAATATAAATGGGACGATGCGTTACGAGGGCAATTTCATTCAGGGATTATGTCTGTGTTACCTGTATTTAATACCATTGCGCAACGTATAGATTACTTAAGTAGATCGTCAATTAATGACGTGTTGAATAGTTTTACTGAAACCATTCGCAGTATTATTTTCTAAAACATGTATTTATAAATCAAACCCTAGTTTCATGTAAATAGCTGTATAAAGAATGCATAATGGTGTGAAAGCAAGTGCGATACTGCACGAAATTTGTACCAGACGCTTGACGTATTTTTAACTCGAGTAAAGCTGCTATAATAAGAGAACCTATATTAGTCGTATATTTTATATCAACCCACCTGTACATGTATAATTATACATTCCACAAGTTATTTGTTTCATGTGGCAAATCAATAATTTATAATATATATATGAATTTATCAAAGAAGCTTTTGTTATAAAAAAGCGATTCTTAATAATAATGTTCAATTAACTTTAGTACCGCCTTGATATAACCTACTTGTCCTTACCATTGATTTTATTTATCTGTCTTTCTGTCTGTCTGTGAAATGTCTCCTGTTGGCGGCGTAAATACGGACACTAACACACACAGATAGCACACCCCTAAATCTCACAAAAGCAAACATTGATATTTCATAACTCACACTTTTTCGTAGAAGAATACAGTGATGACATTTGATTTTTATACAGTATTGCTACTCTTAATGCTAGGAAATGACAAGTGTTTACACGTCTAAACCACTTACATTAAGCGTTTTTACATATTGCTCAATGAAACTTCCGGCATGGCTTGTTGTTCAAATAAATATTGTATTGTTGAAGAAACTGTTCTGGTGAGATGCCAGTTTAATTAACCATTTCAATTTTTGTCGAAACCTTGTTTTGAGCTTGTTTTTAGGTAACAAATGTGTTTTCACGCTCATGGCATACGTTGTTACATTAAACGTTATTTATTTGTTATAAAATGTTATTAATATGTTGTTGTTTTTTTAACTTTAAATATATCCTTAATCAATAACAATCGGAATCATAGAAAGATCTGGTACTGTATGTTACTGCAGCTGAACTCAACATTAAATGACATCAAAAACGATTTTATGCACCCGGAAGGGTGGCATATAGCAGTTGAACTGTAAGTCCGTCTGTCTGTCTATCAGTCTGTGTGTCCGTCCGAAAACTTTAACATTGGCCTTAATTTTTGCAATATTTAAGATAGCAACCTGATATGTGGCATGCATGTGTATCTCATGGAGCAGCACAGTTTGGGTGCTGAAAGGTCAAAGTCATCCTTCAAGGTCAAAGGTAAAAAAATAATCCAAGGGAGGTAACAAGCTTTAAAGGCAGATAATTTCTATTTATCATTTGGCAGGTACAGGTCATTTTCACAAGGGAAGTAATAATTTTTAAAGGGATATTTTTAATTTCAAAATAAAATATTGAAATTGAAAAACAAAAAATCAAAGCGGCGCATTAGGGGGCATTGTGTTTCCGACGAACACATCTCTTGTTTTTAATGTAATTGTAATTATCTACCGAAAGAATCAAAACTGATGCAAATTTCTACATGCAGCATTTGATCTGAAGTCAATGTTTTTACAAATATATTGATAGTTCTCCTAGTTGTATGGGCAAAATATTGTATTACAACATGCGTCATGAATATTTCACAACATGTGCAATTAAGCGCTAAAAGAGGGCTAGCCTCATGTCATACGCAAAATAAACTATATTTTTTTTACTGAAAGGCATTCAATTTGTAGATTGCTTTTTGCACAAATAATCTCCACGAAGTGTAGTGCTAAAGCACTGCGAACATTTTAACTAGCATGTGAAATTGTACATTAGTGCATCTTAATTAATATTTTTAATTACTGGATTTTTATTACAAAAGTATAATTGGAGGGGGGGGGCATCCGTGCCCAACGGACCAATGTTTAGTTAGGGTAAAAAGACTATACAGAGAAAAAACGCTGTCACTATACCAATCCTTCTGTTTTAGGACGAGCATAGATGAGATTCCTCCCATCATGGTGGTTGAGTACGACGGAGAATGGGTGACGGTTGACAACCGCCGCCTCTGGGTGTTCCGAGAACTCGAGCGACTGGGCGTCTGTCGTCACATTGGCGTCGAGATAGGCTACTTCATTCCGGACGCGAAGATGACGTCAACCAATGGAGGCGTTTCAGTGCACGTGCGCAGAAACCCTGGCGGGTATTGGCACAAACAACCAGACGGTGCTTACAAGAGGATGAACGGAAACTGGGATTCGTATGATACGGATGACTCAGACGATTTTATCCAAACAACAAGGATAGATAGCGACTCCATGGACAGTTACACCAGGTCATCAGTTCCTCAGTCAAATAACGATACTTATAAGAACACTAATGCTGCAGCCGTAGTCAAGCAGGCACCCTATAAGTCGCCTCCGAGTTCCGTTTCGACAGGCTCGTACGCACAGCAGTCGTACAGCGATACGATAATCCAATACAAATGTGCCACATCCATCCGGTCAGCCAGCCCATGCTTTCAGCAAACTAACACAAGTGCGACCAGAGAAGAAAACAATGTCGTCCCTCAACAATCAGAAATGCCTGTCTTGTATTGTCAATCTTCTGCAAAGGACTCGCACGTACTGGTTTCAGAATCGGCGATTTCTAAAGATTCCAGTGGCCAGAAGAAAAAGGATTCATCGTGCACTATTTTGTAACTCTGTTATTATTGGAATGGGTTCAGTATCTTTAAAGATCCACACACGTTGTATATTTTCCTCTGCATATTAACTATGAATTAAATTGTTATATGATAGTAACGCGAAGATTTTGATTCTAGCTAATGCTCAAAAGTGTGCGATTATATTGAAAATTGAGGAGTGTTTAATTATGTGTCCACACTTTCATTATCTTGTATCAAATGTATCCATGTGCTGTAAATAACGTGTTTAATTATTTTTGCATTCTTTGATTGCTATCGGTATCACATGTGTTCATGTGTTCGTGTGTTGTAAATAACGTGTTTAATTATTTGTTCACACTGTCATTGCTGGTCGGTAACAAATATGTTCATGTGCTGTAAATAACGTGTTTAATTATTTGTCCACATGTTAATTGCTAGTCGGTATCAAATGTGTCCATGTGTTGTAAATAACGTGTTAAATTATTTGCGCATACTTAAATTGCTAGTCGGTATCACATGTGTTCATGTGTTGTAAATAACTACGTTTTGTTTCGTTTGGATGTTTCGCCGTATATAGCAGAAATTCATTCATTTCAAAGCAAGCGGCCTGTTAACATCACACGTTTACTGGGTAAGCTGGTTAACTAGTACTGAGGGCATATACTTCTACATGGCAACTTTTGCCATGTAATTTTAATGACAAAAGTCCCATACAAGTTAAATGGCCAGACTGACTGGGAAATGTATCTCATTCTGTAGTCACCGAAAAAGTTAGTCACTGAGCTAGCCGCCAAAAGCACATACATAAGTAAACAAGAATATCAATAGTCCCCAATGCCTCTTTTACCTCTAAATGTCTTGCGGACATACAATTAATGACCTTATTCATATTCACGACGAAGAAATTTGTTAATATCAACAATATTATCGGGAACCCCATCAGTAGCCATGTTTATTCCCGAAAATCATTCTATAAGATGATAATGGACACGACAACGAGATCTCGCTTTAAAAAATAGTAGTAATTTCCATACAGTTTCAGAACACAATAAATTTTATCCAAAACGTCTTGGAACGTAATATACCAAATCGATGTCATTTAGCGACGATATATGCACAACAAAATTATGCACAAAAATTATTTTACAAGAATAATTTGTTTATACCTCGTTCGACACGTGTTTAACTTAATAACCTTATATGGTTTCCCCATGGTAACCTAACTGTTAAAACAAATCTAAAAATATATTACATATGGTTGATAGAAAATAATGATTTGGATGATATTGATTTCCACGAAATAAACTTTTACATATGGGACACGGAGGGGTACAACTCCTCTCGGTTAAGTATATTAAGCATACAATTAAATAACTTCCCTTTATCAATAAAACATCACTAGCAATGCTGTATTGAGAACAAACGTCTAGTGTGCATAACACAATTGTTGCATAACACAATTGTTCATCACAAATGTGTTTTGCTTCAATAAGTGTGATGTTGTTTATCTGGGACACATGGCATGGCGTCCCCCGTCTATAGGTATGGTCGCCCCGGTGATAAAGGACGCGGCATCGGACGCCAGGAAGGCGATTGCGGACGCCACTTCATCTGGCTGCCCGGGTCGACCTAGCGCGTGCGTCTCCTTGGAACGCTCCAAGAACTGAAAATACAGTCCAACCTGTGTACAGTTCAATGTCTAACAATGAATTCAGAATACAAAAAAATAAGAACCGTTATTCTTTAATTTGAATATTTACAAGTGATACAAAACCTGAACTGGTTGAACTTAACTTGTTATGTTTCTTTAATTTAAATTTTACATTAAGCACAACTAGTATTCAAATGCATGGCATTAACTGACTGGATATAAAACACTTCTATGTAAGAATAAGGGTCAACTATATCTGTTTCACCTTTGCATATGCCTCCTCGTTCATACCACCACGCTTCTGAAGCTCCGTTACGGTTACACCGGGACTGAAGACGTAAACCAAAACGTGTTCACATCGAATACTAAATGTGAAACTGTGGGATTTTTATCAATGGCTTATTATTACGTTTCGCCACGCACGGGTAACGGGCAGTGCACCATTGTGTTATTGATTGGATAAGTTTAAACCTTTTTATTTTAGCTCAATTGCATCGAAAGCCTAAGGCTTATTGAAACTCTCTCGAGTACGTTTTCTGGGTAGAATCAGAACTTGGTTTCTTTGGGGGAGATCTAAAGAACGCTCCCACCGTGGGGATCGAACCCATGACCTCCAGTTCGTTTGACTGACACCATATTCACTATTCCACGGCGAACTATATAAATCTTGATTTGATTTGGGTCCTCAGGCGCAGATGGATCTCATAAACTTCGAAATACACACACAGTTACTGTCACACATACATACTGGTTAGCAATGAAATCAAATACGTTTAAAAAGTCAAATGTGTATAATCTTTAGAAAAGAACTGTAACGACGTTGTCATACTTACTTGACACAGTTCACTCTGACTTGTTTAGGTGCCAGTTCTGAAACGACATTCTTAATGTTTATAACCAATTTTAGAAGAAAAAAAATACGTGCTGATTAATAAACATATTAAATATAACAGTTGGGTCTGAAACAAATGTGTACACGTGATTTTGACGGAATTATAAATGAAACTCGGTTTTGTTTGCTATACATGCGTTCGTGGTATTACACTTGTAAGTTCGTTTTATCAAATATCAATTAATCACAACTTCATTCACAGCTGAACATACGGATATCATGAAAAATGTCAATTGCAAAAAGACATAGTATTGTTTGCTTATGAAAGCAATCTGGTTTTCAAAAGCCTACTGGACACAAACCCAGTCCAGGTTACCTCCATACGTTTTAACATTGAACAAATCACACGAAGTCATTTTAAGCTTTTTGAGGAACAGATAGATAGATCCTTTACCAGGCTGGTGATTCCGCTACGTCGATGACACCCACACAAAACAGAAGGTTAAACATGTCGAGGAGTTCACAGAGCACATCAAATCCATTGACCCTGACATAAAGTTCACGATGGAAAAAGAAGAGAACGGCTCACTAGCTTTCCTTTACACCAATACAATCAGAAAACCAGACGGCAGCTTAGAATTCACTATCTACAGAAAACCGACACATACAGACCAATATCTAGATTTCAACTCCCACCATCCGAATAAACACAAACTGTCAGTAGTAAGAACTATTTTTGGCAGAGCTAAATCAATAATGTCAGAAGAACAGGACCTAAATAATGAAATGCAGCATGTCAGCCAGGACTTGAAGAAGTGCCACTATCCGGAATGGGCACTGAAGAAAGAAAGAGAACAGGCCAGCAAACCCAAGTCCGGTACGGAGAGCAAGAGAGTACCTGGGCAAGCCAAGTTCTACTTGGGCAACGTCGTCCTTCCATATGTTCAAGGTACCTCTGAACAGTTCAAGCGAGCCTTCCTTAAACACAACATCAGCGTATCCTTTAAGCCACATAAAACTCTAAGACAACTGCTAGTTCACCCTAAGGACAAACCCGACAAGAAAGACATCTGCGGACTTATCTTCCATATCATATATGACGGTCATCCAAAGGAACAGTGTTCAATGGACTATATTGGTGAAACTACAAGAAATCTGAAAGCAAGATTCATGGAACACAGGAGACAGAGTTCAACATCATCTGATGTCTCAAGGCATATACATGACTGTAAACCGGACCACACAATCACAATGGAGAACGTTAGGATTCTGGACCGTGAGCTATCTTGGTTCGAGAGAGGGGTCAGGGAGTCTATTAACATCCGTGCACTAAGACCGGCGCTAAACAATTCTCGCACACCTGGGACCATACGTTAACATCGCTAACCCGACAATTAGCGGTGTGAACGGTTCCCAACAGTAGAAATCATTATGCTGATGAAGTCCGTAGTACACAGACGAAAGCACCAAGTATGGCTTTCACTGTTTAGTGTGTGTAATTTGGCAGTCTAAAACTTATTGGATTATCATGGAAACCACACAGTCAAACTTTCATCGAAGATCACACGAAGTCATGTTGTATGTCTCGCATAATGAGGAAAATGATCACATCTTTCAATTATTTCGTAAAAAGCTCGCGCATAGGAACGTTAAAATGTTCCTGGTCTCAACGATTACCCGTGTGTAGCTCAATGCAACTTTTTGACACCGACATACTGTTTCCTGCAGATGCCCTATTAATTAGCTCCGTGAAATTAATATGCATCGACATGTTTTCTACAGATGCACTATTAAGTAGCTTCTTGGCATTTCAATACACATACATAATGTATCCTACACATGCCCTACGTAGCTCCTTTAAACAACTATACACCGACATAAAGTTACCTACAGATGCCCTACCATGTAGCTGATTGATATTACTATACATCGACATAATATTTCGTACAAATGACTACCTAATGCGACGCATCTTGTGAAATGGTCCACGGCGCTCTTCGACATACAGTAGGCAAGCACGTTCGAAAACTGTCAAATTGCAAAAGATGCTTTCGTCAGTTGATCAATTTGCAAATTATATAAAACAAAATCGATAAAAGTTTTCCTGAGTTTCGAGTATCGGACTTAATACATGGCATAAGCGAATGTAATATGTTGATATACACGAAGAGCTCTTATTATTTATTATGACGTATTTTGTGCAGCGGTAAGGGTTATTACAACATATGTTGTATATAACATATTTCAATTTAGTAATAAGACACGGTATATCGTATAAACAACTCTTGATTCGGTAAAAAGACACGGCAAATTGTATATAACATCGTTCAATTCAGAAAAACAGCAAGTATTTAATTGCACAATGTTTGAAACTATAGTGTATATTTGAATCATTGAGCCTCGTTCTGCGAAACCTGGGCTTAATGCATGTGCGTCATATGTCGTCCTAGATTAGCCTCTGCAGTCCGCACAAGCTAATCTTGGACGACACTTTCCGCTGCACTGGATTTTCGTTAAGAAGAGGCATCCTCTAAACGAAAATTACAATAAAAGCGGAAAGTGTCGTCACTGATTTGCCTGTGCGATCTGCACAGGCTAATATGAGACGACACTTTACGCACATGCATTAAGTCTTGTTTTCCAAGAACGAGGCTCAATAATAAGTACCGATCTGAGTCCGGTCACACTGGACACGTTGACAATGTTACCCTTTGTCTCTACCAGATGCGGAACCGCCAGCATGGTCAGGTGATACATTGACCTGAAAGATATGCAATATACCATATCTTACAAGAATATGTCACTCAGCAAATACCTATAAATAATATAGAATAATAGTTACACAACTTCTTAGTGACCACATAGGATGTGGTACATGGTCAGAAGCCAAGATTGAAGATCGAGACCGATATAAATTTATCTTAACATTACCTTTCTTTCAAAGGTACCAACGCAATAACAGAAAAAGTTTTAGCGGTTTCAAATACAATAATAATCAAATGTCAGGGACATCGCAAGGGAAACAACCAGTACTCACCATGATAGTAAAACATACAAATCAACAATAGAGACATATTCCTGAAATTGTATTTTTAATTGAATGACAATATAATCTTATTGTAAATTAAAACAAACTAGCCTGTGTATTGAAGTACTTCTGCAAACTTTCAGACATTTCTAACAAAAAACAACAATACCTGACAAACATTTTCGCCACGCCAGACACTATGACGGACACGCAAGTAAGTTTCAAAATAACAATCGAGAGTGTCTGACAATCCATTTCAAGGTTGTGTAGGGTCTGTTTTTTATGTACAACGGTAGCGTCACATTTGAGAGAAAATTTGCGAGCACTTCAGTTGTGGAATTCTAATTAAGAAAAGGAAATTATTTTTTAGATACGAATGTTTACGTTTACGTGTTTTTATTCAACTTTGTTATAAGACATTTATCAAATGCTTTGCTTTTAATGCTTTAATTAGATTATGCCCCGACGTTGTTTAATGAAAAGTGCTGGATTATTAACACTACAGTATTTTTTCCAACTGTATTTGTGTAACTTCTTTTTTTCCAAAAAAGGAAACAAACAATGAGAAGTGAATTTTAGGGTAATTTAAGGGGTGGTGGCTATATACCTTTTGAGAAGCGGAGTTGGACAGAATTGCGGCCCCATAAAAATTCGTCCCCAAATTTGCCCCTTGAATGACTGGTCACATTCGACATACCTGACGTTGATGTTAAACATCCGGTCATATTGCTCGAGTGACGTGTTCTCTATATTACCAAGCTCGAGAATACCCGCGCAGTTCACCTGTGGATTGAAACATCAATGAATACAAATTTCCTGGTTTGAAACGTAAGATTCCTTTTACAAATATAACAGAACATTATTCTTACCAAACCTCACTAACTCTAAAAAGTTTTTAAATCTATAACCCCATAATTATAATGTTAAGCTGGCTCTATTTCATAACGAGTTAACTATCAGAAAGCAGGGCACCAGTATGTTTAATCGCCCGAAGTGTTTGATAGTTGCGTCCAGTATCCTCTTCGTGTCATCTTCGT
>VMBQ01008768.1:0-18749 GCA_007657795.1 Dreissena rostriformis
GAACAGTCAAACCCAATAGCCTAAGGCATGCACTATTGTCTTTTACGTTTTGGTATATTAACACAAAAATAAGCTAACGTGTGTTCATTAGGGATTTGTAATATAGGTATTATCTGAAATATAAAATTGAGATTGAATACATCCTTCACATTAGAAAGGATCGCTTTAGTTTGTTAGCGCATACAATTTAACTCTAATGGTTTTATTGAAAATATAGAATATCGTCCTATTTATAAGGACGTTTGTTTTCTTTTGTTTATTTCTTGTGAAAATATGTTGTCCTCATGTGCCTCATATGGCGTATTGGATTGAACTAAACACCTATCTACAAACTATCAGCGGGATAAAAGAATATTTTCACATCAATGCATGTGTGAGTTTTTGTTTATACAAAATATATACTATTTATTCAAACATTTACAAAGTCAATATATTTAATTAAGCTCTTGTATGGCCTTATTAAAAAGTTTGAAAGTAGTCCTGTCTTTAACTATCACTCGATTGGTCATTGTCGGCTCATGTACTACTTAAAAGTACCCCGGGTACTCTTAAATATAGTACCCGGGGTATGGCAAATAAAGTTAAAAGTACCCCGAAGTGTGGCCGGTTGCCTTTACGTGTATTTTCATATCCGGGATACATTGTAGTATACTTAAGAGTACCCGGGGAACTTTTAAGTAGTACCTGAGCCAACAAAGACCAATTGAGCTTAACTATCAGCTGGATTGAAAATTATTTCATAGCAGTGCTCTTTTTGTGACTTCATATGTAAAAATATATGTTCTTTATTTAAAACCCTTAGATAATAGATAACATGATTGTGGATCATCCAGTTGTTTTACAGATACATCTGTGAGTTTTGAAAAACAGTGGGTTTCAACGATATCTCGGACACGAATGAAAAAAATAGTATGCGTTGTCAAATACTAGGTCGCTATGAAAAATGAAATAAAATTAAAAAAAAAACGTGCGGACACTAGAGGCAATATTTGGCTAATCAATTTAATACTGTGTTCAAACAATATGTTCATATGAGATTGTTAAGAGTGATATATGCCAACCTAGGTAACCAGTGCATGCCAATAAAACAAAAGAGTTTTATTTAAAATTTGAAAAATAAGGACAACAAAACTCTGGGCCCATCAGGTTAGCGACCTTGGACCATACGGTACCACTGTTAACTACCTGTAGTTCCACTGGGCGAACTCCGGCGTCCCATTTTTAACATTCATGATGGTGGTGGGCAGGTAAGCAAAGTTCTCGAGGGTGCTCTTGCCTCCAGAGTACGACGCGAATCTGACCTGCAGTTGAGGAATTAAAGATAGAACATGATCTGTCATAAATGAATGCAAAAATGACTAAACAATCTTCGGACCGACAGCTAGACGGAATGACGAATGGGCGAACACAAAAAAGACAGACCCGACCCACCATCTCATCTGTTAACATTTGTGCAATTCATCGTTTGTACTATGTTTGTCCTTTGACCTCTAAGTGTATCTAAGTGTATGTAGGGATGTCTAGTATATATATTTGTATATTTAGAATATTTCTTACAGAAATTCCTTTAAGCAAACAGCGCAGACCCTGATGAGACGCCGCATCATGCATCTGGATCTACGCTGTTTGCCAATGCCTTTTTTCTAGACGCTAGGCATAAATGGGTTAAATCTGTAAACGTGTCAATACTTAAACCGTTTATGAAGAAATTATATAAGAAGCAGAAGGATTAAGACAATACGTGTTATATTAAACCATCTTCTTGTCAAGGAAAAAATCACGATTAATGTCACTTTATAACAAAATACAACAATGCTAATGATTAGGATGAGGAGTAGGAGGATAATAATGATGTTGATGATCATGATGANTTACAACAATCATGCAAACTTAGCGCTCGTGAACATATAAACTCATCGGTTACTGAACTGGTATCAAGCGTAAATACAAACAAAAACAAATCCTCTACATAAGTTTTGCAATTATAAACATCATTTTGTGATTTTCATAGACGCGGTGTGCACGTGGCCTAGTGAGTTCCGGTCCAGCACGTGGCGCTCGATCAGACATGGCGTCCTGGCGTTTTCGACCAGCAGCATGGAGGGATGGTCTTTCACGGTGGACGGACAGACCAGGTCAACGTGGCAGTGCACGAATGCAGAGCTCTTTTAGACGGACGGGTATCTCATGATGAGGTAATGATTGATATTTAGATAAATGGATCATATTAAATTCCGAGGTGCCTGTACCACGGGACATTTCATGCTATGTGTGGGACATTCTACTGTACACAAACCATCGCATCCCAACTCATTTTTTATTATCTCTTCGTTAATGTGTAAACGATTTTAATCAAACACATACGAGTGCCCGATCATGATGAAAATACACACATGCGTGAAGTATCTTGCGCGGAAATAACGTATTGTTTGCAAAAACTGCTACCGCGCATTTAAATTTGACAAGCTATGTGTGGTATCTTTTTCTGTTGTCGCCAATAAATGTTATGATATCGCATTTAATATTGTGAAACTGTGGAGCGGAACGTATAATTTGTACAATAGAAACACTTCTTGATTATTTTTGTTAAGAATAGTAAAATGCTATGTGTGGGACACGACATTATAATGCTATGTGTGGTACAAATTCAACTCGTTAAAATTGTACTATTTAAATCATCTGAGTGTTATTGGTAAGCAAAACGACTTGTAATCTGTTCCAATTATGTCACGTTGATACAATATTTTAACATGATGTTAATTGATATGTATTGTTTTATTTAATAACACAAATGGTATTTATTCTATCATACCAAAAAACTCAAAATGTTTCAGCATACAGTCCTGACAGAAATGACCCTTGCTACCTACCAAACTTAATATATTTTGCCTGCACATCAATGGAATTATGATTATGCAATCATATTCATTCGAATGTAAACGGTCCCTCTGGGAAGCAATCAAAGCACTGAATGCATCATAGTTTTTCGCTCTTATATATACATGTTTTACATTGTGTTAAAACTCGTCGCTGTGAAATGATGAAAAATCTTTGAAATGTACTCACCAGGTTTTGGTTCTACCCGCAGACGTTTTTTAATCGTCATGAACGGGTAATTGATTATATCTTACAATTTATATGCATAAACACGTATGATTAAGAATTAAAACGCTATATTCTTCGCTTCATCGATATATTCATGTTCGTTTTTGGCATCTAATTTGCATAAAGTCGAATGTTTTATAAATGAATAAGATGTTAAAGTTTTAATTTCATGCATCGATGAAGCGAAGAAAAAAACGTTTCAATTCTTATAATAACAACTATTACATGTAGTTCGATTGTGGATATGTTTTCAATTATTTGTCTAAGACAAAGTAATTGGGGTTCTATTCGCGTATAACCACTCCCATTTCCAATACACAGTATCGGCCGTTTACATGTCGTACGTGCCATGACAATCAAAGAAGTCACACGCTCGATTTCCTCGTGCGCCGCGTACGTGGAAGCAACTTTCTTCATCGAAAAATAAATAAAACAATAAAAGCCAGACACATGATATCCTTTACCAATCAGTATATTAAAAGATAAACTAATGAAACCAATGTAAATTGTAATTATTTATAAATGTGTTTGTGGCGTAAGAGTGGTTTGATAATTGAAGCATAACCGACAAGCTGGTGATTAAGTTCACGTTTGATCAAATAGAAAAATCATTTAAAGTTGTTATATAGCTTGACAATATTAACCTGGCACTCGTGATTTCTATTATTAATTACAAAAAGTAGACGCTTCGGTGGTGTCCTAAATTTAATCTCGGTAAGTTCGTATGGTTTGAACAAGTTGCACGTGGCCATTTGTTTTTGTTTTTCTAGCGGGTTATACTGGCTGTAGTTATACTTAAAGATACATATCTTAAATTGATCCGTAGAATTTCAAAAAAAATAAAACGTAATCGACGTAATATTTTCCATAATATAAACAGGTTAATGTTGTTATCATAAAAAAAGTTTAGTAAAGACATATTTTGTCAAATGTTAATGTATGTTATGAGAAATTCAAATTTGTTATTACTAATCGTGAGTAATGCGGCGTCGGATCTGACACAGTGGAAGTTACTCCACTTTAAAGTAATTTTAGTAGTTTGGAGCAAGTAAGCTTCGGTCGGTCTGCATCAGTTGTGAGCTTATAACTCAAGAAAGAGGTTACTGACCTAGTTATTTAAGCCAAGAATTGAATTTTTTTTGTCTTTCTTATCTTTCCTGCTTTTAAAGGTTACACACCTGCTCGTGTTATTGTGTATGAATATCTGTGGTTGTCATGGACTAAATTAATAGCGTTGGAATTAGTATTTTGATTCCATTTAATGTCTAAAAGGACAGTGACATTTTTTTTCGTCAGTATGTTTTTCTAACCTTGACATGTTTTATCTATTCTCTAATAGTCATTTCAAGTGTTTATTTTTTGGCAATAAATTACCTAAATGTATATATAAACGGTTGAACGGAAGTCTGTAATGAATTCAGGTTAATTTTTTACCGAGTATATGTTGTTATCATTGTTTTAATTATTATAATGATTTGTATTCAAAATCGAGTACCATAATCATGATATTTATAACAATTATTGTATACAGGAGCATTATTTTCAAGCTCAAAACTCTGAAAAAACCTGGATTTTAACAAAATTAAATACCAAGATGCAATATGATTTTTTTTTATTTATTACATTGAATAATTTACAACAATTTTAAATCATGTTCTTTTGACGGTCAATATCTTGATTTTGGATTGTCCGAACTCCGATCTCAAAAGAGCCACCACAACTCCACACTGCAAATGTTTTCACTTTGTTCCTGGTGTATTAATTCTAATGTATGCAGAGCTGCTGTAACAAAGAAAAGCCCTGAAATTGTAATTGAAAAGAAGTATAAGGAAAACATTTTTTGTGAAGGCTTTGCATTGCACACTCAATTGTTATTCTTTAATATTTTTCGAAAGTACTATACAGGCATATCGATATGTTGAGAGCTGTATCCCACACATAGCGTTTTCATTTTGTGGACCACGCATAGCAATAACGCAAGAGTTAAAATGAAATCAAAAATAAGGCGTACTCTAGCAAATAATCTTATTGTGGTGTTCCTCTGCTAAGAATGACAACTTCCGCTGTATGTTTCGATTAACAAACAGCACTAGCATGAACTTTATTTACGATTAAATTAAAAGATACCACACAAAGCATGCCATTTTATGTTGAATTCAAGTGCGCGGTTGAAGTGTTTGCAAAAATTGCTTAACTAATCTACCAGAAACTTGTTCATGTACATCAATATCGATTATGACCGGGCACTAGTCTTTGTTTGGTGCAAATATATTGTGTTTTAATAGAGAAAACGTGGAAAATATTACCTGAAGCTACGAAGTGTTTACTTTAGATTGTGACTACACACATACGACGTCAAATGGCGTTACAACGTGCGCAGCGGCGGGCGACTCGTGGAACATGTGCGGCGACAAGACGAAAATGTCGTTCTTAGTTTCTTGTTCCACAAAGGTTGCCTACGGTAGGAACAACTTCAAACTGGTTTTCTGAATTAAGTTACTTTTTTGGGAGGGGTCACAGTATGCCATAATGTATAAATAATCAGTTTTAACTAATATCTCGTATGCAATGAAATGACATGTTTGTTCTAATATTTACAACACTTACGCACATACTTATGGTGAAATTGTAACAGGCGTACATATCGGTATTTTGTTTAAGCTCTGATGCGGTTAGCTACATTGACTCGGTGCCTGGACCATCAGAGAATTACGTCACAGTGTATAACAGTGGTGCCGTCGACAATAGCACCACATTTCAGTTTGCGTGTTTTGTAAGTTAGTGATGATACACATTACTTGGTTTGTTATTTTATTTCGGATGCTTTGAAAATAAATGTTCCCGTAATGTGTTGTTTCAAAGCCTAGATATATGGCTTAAAACGATGTCCATATAATTTGAAAACCACTTGTATATTTTTTTTTTATAAATAAAATGTTCAGAAACTGTAAAACCTTGTCAGGTTTTATTGCATCGCTGACACCTTAATCATCTTGCTTAAAGTTTATAACTCTCTACATCGCACTTATGAATACCAAACGAAACGCTACATAACCGTTCGCTGTTTTACCAATCATTTTGATGGATGTCTTTATGTCGTTTTAACCACAGGCTCTATCATTTGACATGACAACGGCGTCCGTTGCCCCTGGCTACTGCCGGAGGTCACAGAACTCTTCCATTTTTCCTGTTGACGTCTCCAACAATAACCAGATTGGGGCCAAGTTAGTCGTTACGAATACCTACGGTGAGCGTCATATTGTAGGATTAATGTAATTGAAATATATACACTTTCCGATAAGAAACTTGCCATTACTCATCAAACCTGTTTATTGTAACTGCTATATATTCTGTCACATGTTTAATACTTTTTTTTCAACATTTCAGAGACCTGCCGTGAGTAAACATTTGTATGGAAATCATTTTTTATTTGTTCTGTATAGTAAACTAAGAAAGGGTTAAGTAAGACTCACGGTGAAGCTGGGTGAACTTTGTGAGTATTCATAGATAAGTGCGTTATATTTTGTTTCCACTAAGTAAATAGTTCTCTTTCAACTAATTTTTGAAATTTTGTATTGGATGTATTTCGTAAATTAAGGTACTTGCCCGGTTCCGCAATCACCGGACGGAGAAAATGTCAGCGTGGTGACAGATGGCGCTTTGACAACGGCGTTCTACGCATGCGCACAAAACTACTCCTTGCACCGGGACGCGCTACGGACGTGCCAGGATAACAACTCGTGGTCGGGGGTAGAACCCACATGTAGTAAGTGACGTCTGGGAGACCGTTATTATTATGCTAATAATTGAAATTATGTTATCATTATAAAATAAACTAAAATTGCAGCTCTAGTGTTATCCATCAACTCTTGTTTTAAGCTGGGTTTTTTGTGTGTGATATATTTTGCAAATCAATGTAAGTGACTAAATCCTATGTTCTTTTCGAAATAACTTCGCACTGAAATAATAAAAAAAAAATACAACAACAATACAGTACGTGTCTATACGGAATACCGTTACGGCCATCGTGGTTACACATTAAAATCCAGAGTGCGACAATGCGACGACGCGATAGTACGATGGCGACAATGCGATAATACGATGACGANAATGTGTAACCACGATGGCACTAACGGTATTCCGTACATTAGAGATAAAAACACTCATATGTTTTTGTTATCTACAATTTTTTGATTGTTATCTATATTTTGTATAACTCACTCTTGGCGTTTGTTCTCACTGAGTAAAATGCTTTATAATACATACTGATGTTTATCATCCGCTACGTGCGCATGCCTAATTTAAAATAATGTTTAAACAGCGTTCTTTTATATGTAAAGTAGTTATCTTTATTTCATTATTTCCATGTAACTTTACAAAGATACTGTACGGTACACTAGTAAAAATGTTTTCAAATACAAATATTAAATGCAAAGACATACAAAAACAATCGATAATACATACAAGGGACTGGTCAACGTGTGCATTAGTTTTTATACGCTCACTGCTTTTTAGCAACCTGTACCATTCCATCGGACCCGAATAACGGGACTATGATCCAGAAGGTCAAAGAGGGCAACACTCTCACAACCTTCGGCTGCAACGTGGAGTCCAGTATTTCCGGTGCACGGAGTATGTGGTGCCTCCTGTACGGAACATGGGTCACTTCAGCACCGACGTACACATGTGCTATTTTGCTACTAATCACTCGATAATTCATCCATAGTGTATTTATTTCGTGTCCTTGTCTGGTTATCAAAGTTTCATAAATCAACATTAATTCAGCTACAGCTCAAATTGTCGTGCCTTTCTTTACACGTTATTACATTTATTCGGTGGTGTTGTATTTTGTATGTTACCATGTTGATTTGCCTGAGATTCGTTGTCATACATCTTAGTCAGTATCAGATAAAGTTATATGCGCTTAAAATCACCATTTATGTACTCAACAAACAGTTTTTAACACACTTAACTGAGCTTTGTTGTATTTTCTTACAGTTACTGAGGCCTTTAAACGTTACAGTTTACTTTGTACATAAGCAATTATTAGGACAAATGTTGTGCTTAACATTCCGTGCTGTTGACGTTATTTATTATATAGATTAAGCTGTCAAGCATGATAATTTATTGCATGTGTTTGTCATGTGCATATATCTAACTACCTAGGATTATTTGTTTGATTAAACGCCCCATGGCATCATAAACCTCGTTTAACCATGTTTATTTATGTTCATCTCAAAAATTGGTTCATAAATACATATATGCGTAATGGGTAATCATTCATTACTTATATGATTCAAAACTCCTCACAGCAGTCACATCAATTTCCAGGTTCTTTAACCTAGTTCCAGTATGGACATTATGTCATGTTTTCATGTGCGCATGCAAGAGCGTTTCTCCCCTTGTCAATTTTAGTTAAATTTTAATAATTGTTGAATAAAAGCAACGGGTTTTGTAAATACGGTTGCCGCGACTTCACTGTTCATACTGAACTGCACAGCAGTTTCATTTTGATTTACAACGCGTTCTATTGTATCAATAATGAGCTTTTGGTCCCTGCAAGTGTGATTTGCAGGATGATATTAAGTCTCTCTACAGTGTTATTTAATAACAGTGCCTGCGGGATTCGATTCCGTATAAGATATGCCCCATTTAATGTAAAAATATAATTTTGATCACCTTATTGTGCGAACTATTCGCTGTTTATCGGGAACATTACTGTCAAGGTACTTATTCAAAATCCGTACAAATGATATACAATGGATTTCTTTTCGAAAACAAAAAAGAATGCTCTCTTGTACGAATTAACTGAAAATGTTAATGTATTACGAACATGAACTTGCATAATGTCGTCATACGATCGTCATGTTATGCGATCATGACTTCGACAAAGTCATGACACATTTTGGTAGTTTGTTCTACTTTTTGATAGTGTGGACTACTTTCTGATAGTGTGTATTACTTTCTGGTCATATGGACCACTTTCTAATAGAGTGGACTACTTTCTGATCGTGTGGACTACTTTCTGATAGTATGGACTACTTTCTGATAGACTGGACTACTTTCTGATCGGGTGGACTACTTTCTGATAGAGTGGACTACTTTCTGATCGTGTGGACTACTTGCTGATAGTGTAGAACATTTCTTTCTCTAAAAACCTTGAACTTTAAGTCTACAAGTATTGAGTCTTAAAACACATTATTAAAAACACTTGCTCATGATTATCTTTGTTTAAATGCAAATGTTGGAGTATTAAAAACTCTTATCAATTCATGTGTTGTGTAATTTACTTTAAATTGTAAGAATAACACGTTTTTAACTTAAAACAAATAAGCGGAACGAAAATGAGCCATTATGCAATTGTTTTGTTTTTACATGCTTCAAAGGAATGCAATAATTGAGTAACACACGTTTAAGAAAACAGTTATTCTAGCATGTGTTAAGATGAAAATGGCATGACACTGTAAACATTCTAAATATCTAGTTACAATTTTGTTATTCAGATGTTGTTTGTCTGTTATGTGCATTGTGTTTTTACATTTTTCAAGTTTAATTTTAAATTGTTGTTTGCACTGTCAATATAAGCATGTGATTTAAAATACAAACGTTATAACCAATGGTAAATTGACTGTAAATTCATTTAAAAAAAATACATTTTAAATTGAAATAAACGAAACACGCAAAACAATCTTTAAAGGGTTTTAATGTTGATTATTGGTATATTAAATACTGATAAATATTTATCTCCTCTGAGATTGAAATGCTCAAAGGTTAGCTATTGTGGTCAGTCAACGTCCGGCACCAGCATCATTTACATCAATAACTTCTCAGAAACCAACATACGGAATTAAATAACATTTTACAGGAAACTATTTGCGAGGATCTTTTGTAAAGATATACTGAAATTACTAGAAATCGACTAATTATGAACATAGTTGACATACATATTTAATCATCTCCAATAGGCCAAATGTCTTACATGAGGACACTATATAGTATCCGTCCAGTCAATTGTTCGTTTGCATGAAGATGAAATGAACGCATTCTTCCTTTAACGCAATGGCATACGCATGTGACCGTTTCTGCATCAGTTAATCAATTCAAACAATATGTTTAATAGCATGATTTATTCAAAACAAGGATAATTGAATTTTAGCAAACGAACAATTGACTGGACGGCCGAGTTCGAACATTTATACTTATATCAGACTTGTCTCACAACATTCACCAATCAAAAAGCTCATAGAAATTTAGTTTGACAGCTATAGAGACTCTATAAGAGGACAAAGGCCCAATAAGAGAATGCCCTTTTGGCGAGGTGTGTTTAATAAACTACATGTAGATGTCTGTCTGCAACATGTCGAGTCCGTTGACAAGAACACGATTATTTTGAATAAAAAATAAATCAGCGCGAGCTTTATCTCAGACATGTGCCAAAATTGGATCTTTGATCTGACCCTTTATAAACGAAGCCAGAAACATAGTTCTTACACATGTTCATGTACACAAGTGTTCCGCTGTTGTTACAAACGTTTCCAAAAAAAAAGTGTGGTTTAAAATGAATGTATATAAAGGGATAAAAGAACAGAACATAGAAGTGAATAGCGTTGTAAATTTATAGTTATACGCATTGGAATCGATATTCTAATAACCACAATTGTGTTCTACGTTTAATTATCATTATTTTCGATTCTTTCGTTGATTTATGGCTAACTGAATTACTAGTAATCGCCGTTTGATTAGATTGATTGTGGACGCCTTTTTGTTCAGTTGAAGCCGCGCGGTTCGATTATTTTCAGATATTGATCATATAAGCCCGCCAGATAAAAATAACAATCTGCTCGTTACTATTAATAGTAACGATGTGTAATATTTCTCTTTATAGCAAAGTTGTTAAATTAGTATACAGGAATCAGCCTGTATATATNATCTTCCTTTAACGCAATGGCATACGCATGTGACCGTTTTTCATCAGTTAATCAATTCAAACAATATGTTTAATAGCATGATTTATTCCAAACAAGGATAATTGAATTTTAGCAAAAGAACAATTGACTGGACGGCCGAGTTCGAACATTTATACTTATGTCAGACTTGTCTCACAACATTCATCAATCACAAAGCTCATAGAAATTTAGTTTGACAGGTATAGACACTCTATAAGAGGACAAAAGCCCAATAAGAAGAGTGCCCTTTTGGCGAGGTGCGTTTAATAAACTACATGTAGATGTCTGTCTGCAACATGTCTTGTCCTTTGACAAGAACACGATTATTTTGAATAAAAAATAAATCAGCGCGAGCTTTATCTCAGACATGTGCCAAAATTGGATCTTTGATTTGACCCTTTATAAACGAAGCCAGAAACATAGATCTTACACATGTTTATGTACACAAGTGTTCCGCTGTTGTTACAAACGTTTCCAAAAAATAGTGTGGTTTAAAATAAATGTATATAAAGGGATAAAAGAACAGAACATAGAAGTGAATAGCGTTGTAAATTTATAATTATACGCATTTGAATCGATATTCTAATAACCCCAATTGTGTTCTACGTTTAATTATTATTATTTTTGATTCTTTCGTTGATTTATGGCTAACTGAATTACAAGTAATCACCGTTTGATTAGATTGATTGTGGACGCCTTTTTGTTCAGTTGAAGCCGCGCGATTCGATTATTTTCAGATATTGATCATATAATCCCGCCAGATAAAAAAAACAATCTGCTCGTTACTATTAATAGTAACGATGTGTAATATTTCTCTTTATAACAAAGTTGTTAAATAAGTATACAGGAATCAGCCTGTACATATGTTTGTCAGGCTAGTTTGTCTTTGAAAATATATCAACATAAAATTGTTAAATATATCATTAAACCATCTGCATCTAAAAAATCAGTATTCTTACAATAGCACATTCAATATTTTGCTATATTGTAATTGCTATGCTCTTTTAAGTCAACCAATGAATTTCAGACACACAGAACAACATTCCATATACATTTTCGTCTGAAGTAAAACAATTACCATGCATATTTTAGTCTGAAAGAAAATGACCCATCATATGTTCAGATATGTTGGTCTGAAAAAAATACAACATATATATTGAAATTATTGTACGTTTAAAGCCATACATTTCAGGAGCACATGACCTCCGTGAAGCAATTCAGTGTATACCAGATGGAATTAGGTTTAAGAATGATCCTTTTAGAAGACATTCATTGTATATATGGATCTCGATATTGAAACAAAATATTACAAACAAACTTAACAAACCCAACCTCTCACAGCACTTTCTAACATAAACAGACCAAGGTATGGATGTCCATTATCCAAATCCATTAACGCAACACACTGCCAGCCTCAAAAACATGTATTTACTATAAGCAGAAATCCCTATAGAAAAAGTTATCAAGCGAAAACACAGGAGCCATTTGAATCGGACACCTCTGCGGGGACCAGTGCGTTAAAATGACAATCCTTTATGACAATAGACCATATCCAGCTTTGTAAACAGACTTTTATTTATCAAATGGATTCGACAAATATTTTTCCTGCAAGCTTTAAGTCACATGAATACATTATAATAAATGTCAACGTTTAAGCGTGATTATCGCAGACACATTTCCAGGAAATGACGACTTTTAGTTATTCAAACTTTGAAGTAAAAACAAACATGTTTTCGTGGTTTCAAATAGCCTATTATTTATTTATTTCAGTTTGAACTTACAATTTCACTAAAGCTCTTTGTTGTGTTCTGATAATATTGAAAAGAAATAGTTTCCCTACATTTTTTAAATTACAAAACAAAGTTGACAACGAATATTATACTTGCTATATTGCAAGCCTTCTCCGTAAATCTTAAACGGTGAACATCCACGAAATTGGAACAGAAACAACACACACAATTATAAACGAAATTTAACGCAGATACACCAAGTAACACAGTACACATAATTAACCCCACGTCTACAAATATTACACACAGAAAAAAACCTTGGCAAAAATATTTTTAATCGATGGACATATCTACCAACCTAAAAACAATGGTTAAATAATTAAGATATCAGCTATCAGCTAAGACATCACTAGAACATATATTTTGACCTAGTTTCATGAATATTGGATGAAGATTGGGCTAAAATGTGACTTCTGGAGTGTTAACAAGGCTTCACTTAAGCCTTATAAAGAAAGCTTGGCGGCCAAGTTTTTCGACGACACACAACAATTTTCAAACTCAGTCGAGCTATCATTAGAAAAAATAGTTTGACCAAGATTCATCAAGATTGGACTAAACATGTGACTTCGATAGTGTTAGCAAGGTTTCACTAAAGACACTAAAGGAAAACTACCCCGCCCCCTGGCGGCCATGTTGTTCGACGAACCACAATTATTTTCTAACTGAACTGAGACATCATAAGAACAAAAATTATGATAAGTATCATGAAGATTCGACTATAATTGTGACTTCTAGAGTGTTAACAAGCTTTTCTTTAATTTTGACTAGCCGTCATTAATTATAATTAACAAACCCACGTAATGAATACAAAAATTATTAACAAATTAAATTCTCAAAGGAATCATCTTTTAAATTTTGTTCGACGATTCTTTTCTAAAAAGAGTCATCGGAAAGTAGCTTATATTTCAGCTAGGATTCAATCTACCACGTGTTTATGAAAGTACGATTGCGTGGAAAACGCTGAATAGAACTACGTGCCAAACTATTGAGGCTATGAAACAAAATCGGTCCAACGCACAGGAAACCATTTTCCATGTAACCTTCGGTTCATGATACTTCGTACCATTTCCATTGGACAGACACGCACCCTTTTTTCACAGTCGTCGATCGTAGTAATCGCCGAGGTTATGATTTCGCCGTCATTCATATTTTCATGTAACTTATTGTTGGCGTGATGCTGATGTGTTTGATAACGTTTTCGCAAGCGCATTGCCATAACAAACGACTGGACGCATGGACGTACAGGTGTGTGGTCGCTTTCGTAAAAGCAGCATAGCGACAAAACTGTAGCTATGATCGACATGCCGCATCCGATAAGTTGAAGGCCAATGTAGACGCCGAATTTCGACACCTCGTCTGAAGATTCTGGGAAGGACTCGTTAACAATCGTCATGAAAAAGGCCATTGTGAGGAATAGGGAAAGACAGAACGTTATCCGTTCTCCGCTATCCGACGGTAATATAAAGCAAAAGGTGTTAAGAAATGCAATGCATATTATCGGAAGCATCATGTTCATAACGACGAACAGTGATTTGCGCTGTAACTCTAACGAGAAGATAACGTGATCCCATGCGTCCTCGCCGGTTTGCCTCCGTTCGCTGATTACCTGTCCGCGTTTAAGGGTCCATTCGCCATTTTCCTTATAATTGCTCCTGCTTATTTCGGTTGACGGGCTGCTTAAAACGAGCCTTGGACTCGGGTAGGTCCATGAGAAAAAATCGAAAACACACGTCTGCTTATCGAATGGGAACTGACCAATAACTATTTTACAAGAAACAGTGTACTTTCCATACGGCCACATGATGACACTCCCATCAGATGAAATAATCGCATGCCCAGCCTCGTCCATCAAATCAGTATGTTTGTCCAATGTGTTCTCAAGAGCTATGTCCGGAGTCCAGATATCCTTGACCTTTACATTAATTAAAGTTATATTAGAATACTCCAAGGGTTCCCATACAAGGAAACGGTCCGTCCATGTTATTTCTAAAAATGCCATTATGGCGATAGTTTGTCGAAGCTCGTTAATTTCATCGATCGACATAAGAAAGAGCTCGATCTTGACGTTAAACGGGGCCGACGACGTCACATTACGTGGCATTATGTTCGAGTTGTATAACTGGAACAGTCGCTTGTGCAAATCATGTTCCGTGTTTTCATCGCCATGAACGCCAAGACAATCGAGATACCATACCAAGAGGTAGAAACAATACACCGAAAAACGCATTCTGTATCCTTTTATTCCGTGTCTGGTTTCGTAGGGACTAAATACCAGTATATCGTATAAGAGTAGATCTACTTTAAAAACAACATTGCAAACAAAGCGTCTTCTTCTAAGTTTCTATTAGCTATTAGTAAAAATCCAGCCTGCACAATTATATTCTTGGCATATNCACTTTTATTATCGCATTTTGTAGACGTCTCTTTTCATATGAAACCTGTGAATGCAAAACGTGTGTAGTTCACCAAATTATCGACATGCATAAAATGGTTAGCTGTTTTTTTTATTGCATTAGTTATCTTGAAAATAACTATTAAATTAAAATAATTTGTTTTTGTTAATCAAACCAATCATTCAATTTAGCCAAAGTGTGTTCTTTATGACATGGAACTTTGGTCGTGATTTTCATGCAAGGAGTTACGACGGACGAGTTGCACTATGATGTGACATGTCGCATGAGGCCAAAACCGTCGTCTGAATGTTTGAACTCGTTGACAATTGAACTGTATCAGTAGTTATGCAAAGATAATTAGGTCGCATTTCATTGATGTGCGAAAACTTTTACTACAAGACATTTAAATAATATGAACCACATACACATGTATACCTTGTTGTTTAAATATATTTTTGTGCACACAAGTCAAACAGTCAGTGTGCACAAAGTATACCCCCGAATTGCACAAATAATCATCTTCAAACGTATTTTTGTTAACAACATGGGAATGGATATCCCTCGCTAACCCACACCGTCTAGGCCCGACATCCCTTTTTAACTCCTGGCAGAAACCCTCGATATTAATACCTATTGTGTCTACGGTAATTCAGTCTTTAACAATTTAAACAGTGGATATAAATTTTCGCTGTGATTATACATTCGTCTACCTATTAAATCAACGAAAATTAATGTAACACAAATAATAATGATTTTGCAGTATCCAAACGTCGATGCAAAATGCATATTTACAGAGCATCTGTAAATGTTTGGAAACTAACATGTACTTCTAGGAATATTTGTATGTATCTTAATGTTCGGATAAAACACAACCCGATTATTTTAGGCGTCCGAAAACTTGGAGTAATAACGGTAATCCGTATATTAAACGTTTAGGGCGGTAAGTAATCTTCTTAATAGGCTTCATTCGTTCATATTAAGTTTTTCGAACATTTAGTTCAATTGAACATATAAAAACGTTACTGAAAACACAAACGAATTTCTGTTTACTTTAAACAGCACTTATGTGTTCGGTTTATCGGTCCTTTGAAGCTATGACATTTTTTCAATCGCATACGTTTTTATGCACTTGGTGTAAGAAAAATGGATTTTAAAATTCACGCCATATATTCGCTTCTGTGTGCGATAACGTCACTATACAAAGGAGGGTCCACGGCGTCGTCATACGAAGGTGGAGGTACACCGGGTAAAACTTCAACAACCGAAAAATCTGTCGTCACTTCCGGTTCAGTTACATGTTCTTCACTACTGTGAGCACCAATATCTGAATCAGTGTCTATATCAATGGAACCAAGTCTTATCACTTCAGAGGAATCAACGTTGGTTAATGTAAAATGGTGACCATCATTATGTGGTGTCTCTGAAGCAGGTATATCAACACCAATGTGCGCACGATTGTCCACGCTGTACAATTCTAATTGACTGTATGATGGCGGTGGGTCATTAACATTTGGAACATCGGCATCTCCCCGTCTTGGATTATTTCCATCAAGGACTGGTGGCATTGTAACACTGGAATCTCCATCGGTCATTGGTGTACTGCTTTCGGCTGTTTCCGTTTCGGGGCGTGTTGTTGATGGATCGGCTGTTTCCGGTAAATGTCTTTGACGGGTCATGGTGACATCGCAATGACGCTGTTCTTGTCCGCTCTTGCAACACACACTTATCTGCAACGTGTTCGAGGTGAGAATTGTTTAAATTATTTAATTATGCTAGAACGTACATGGCTTTTCCTGGGTAAAACCAGTACTTCCAGAAAGGAGATCTTATCGCTACACAAACATAATATCGTATAACCACCGCGACCTCTATTATGTTTAATATACTACATTAAAATAACTCAAGTTATTTTAATATAGCAAGAAAAACTGTTAAATTGCCGTTTATTCTATGGGAATCTTTCAGACAATGCCAATCATAATACATTATTGAAGTATATATGCGTTACAAGAATCCGCCTCCATCCATCAAGAAATTATGAACGGTAAACGGCTAATATCAAATAGACATAGAAATGTAAACACATATGTTTGTAACTTTTAAACGCTTGTCTCGAAAATGTCTGGACAATGTTTTCGCAGTCCTTTGGGCTAGATTTTCTTAACACGGCAGCTAGATTGGTAATAAATGGTTGACGGAATTTCGTATCCGTGGGTCGACGTGCAAATCAAACTGACAAAAACATAATATGTGGCGTTTTCTGAGAAAACTGGGCAAAATGCTTGTGCGTAAATTGTCATCCCAGATTAGCCTGTGCAGTCCGCACAGGCTAATCAGGGACGAAAATTTCCGCTTTTATAGAATTCTTCGTTTAAATTATGTCTCTTCGTAGCAAAAATCCAGTTTAGGTGGAAAGTGTCGTCCCTGATTAGCCTGTGCGGACTGCACAGGCTAATCTGGGATGACACTTTAAGCACAAGCATTTTGCCCAGTTTTCTCAGAACACGCCACATAAAGGCATGATTTTGCTAGTAATAACATTAAGCTTCATCACTTTTTCTGCGACAGCTTAGCGTAAAGACGAAATAAATTCACCTAGTTATGAGAGTAATTGACATCTGCAGTACTTAATTAAACATCCATAGTAAAGTGGTGACCGTAGAACAATTCATGACCAATCTCTACACATGTTTTTAAACTCACGAATGCTGAATTGTTAGTCCATTGCTTTTTCAAATGAGTTAGCCGCAATAATCTATTTTACATATAGCTTTTGCTTGTTCAACAAAAGTATATAGCTTCTCTTTAGTGCTTTTGGAACTTGAACTGCAAGTAAACGTTTCAAAGAGACGTAGGCCTTACTCGTTCATGCTTGTCTTTACATACAACAGATGTAATAACACTAAGTATTAAACAAGAGATGCGTTTGTCAGAAACACAATGCCCCCTATTGCGCCGCTTTGAATTTTTGTTTTGACCTTTGACCTTGAAGGATGACCTTGATCTTGACCTTTCACAACTCAAAATGTGCAGCTCCATGAGATACACAACTCAAGTTGCTTTGATCAATATTGCAAAAAGTTATGACAAAACTTTAACTTAGGTTAAAGTTTTCGGACAGACAGACAGACAGACAGACGGACGGACGGACGGACGGACGGACGGACGGACGGACGGACGGACGGACGGACGGACGGACGGACGGACGGACGGACGGACGGACGGACGGACGGACGGACGGACGGACGGACGGACGGACGGACGGACGGACGGACGGACGGACGGACGGACGGACGGACGGACGGACGGACGGACGGACGGACGGACGGACGGACGGACGGACGGACGGACGGACGGACGGACGGACGGACGGACGGACGGACGGACGGACGGACGGACGGACGGACGGACGGACGGACGGACGGACGGACGGACGGACGGACGGACGGACGGACGGACGGACGGACGGACGGACGGACGGACGGACGGACGGACGGACGGACGGACGGACGGAC
>VMBQ01008768.1:19459-34734 GCA_007657795.1 Dreissena rostriformis
AGAGTTAAAATCTGAACACGTTGTAATTTAATACTCTGTAAGTATGTAAAAAAAGCTATATAATTGTGGCAATATGAATGTATATACCTTTCATAGAATAAGCTGAAAACTTTATGGTGAAACTCATATTAGCGTACGGATCTGAATACTCTATTTTAAGTGTGCTGTCGCTGGTGGTGAAAAACACGTTTTCGTCTAGAAGAGTATCGTTGTTAATGCAAAGCTTTTCATCAAGACCTGAAATGTATGTTAACTATTATATTTATATAATACAATAATAAGCTGGAAAGAAAAAAAAACATCACGGAAAAGAGTTGTCATTACAAAGAGTAGTCTTATTAAACTCTTATTCTTGTTCGTGTGAGCTAATTAAAAAATACGAGTGCCATCGTGTCACAAAACCCCCATTTAGAAGTATGTGTTACACTGCTTTGACAAAATCGATTTGGCCGAGCCGAGCTAAGGTGTCCGGCTAGTATTTTTAGCGGCGAAAAACACATTTTTCGCCGCCACAAAAATAATAACGTATGTTGTATGTTTTTACTGAAGGTTTGTATTTACATGAGATACAATATCACTAGAGGTTTTCATTTATTTAATTTAAATTTAAGTTAATATCATCACGAAAATAGATGACGAATTGAAAAAAAAATCCGCGGTCGGCTTTTGCACATAAAATACGCGGTTAAAGAAATACATTTTAATATTGCATTGTTTGTCGTCCAATAAAGAATATCTGGACAACTGTATTAAGCAGTGGAGACAAGAATTGGGAAGGAAGTAGAGCTTTACTCAGTTTCGGGACTTCTTTAACGTAGTTTATGGTTAGTTAACACATATCATGTATTCTTTGACATTACCAACATAAGCGACAATCATGTATGAAATGCATTTACCAGTCACCCCACCATAGCCGTCCATGAATTTTAAATAACTCCGTTCACAAGAATGCGACAGCTTCAGCTCTGTAAAGAAGAACATGATGCCGCCACTGCCGAGGACATTCCTATCCGGCCGGAAGTCGTAACGACAAATCCTTGAAGATATATTTTGTCTCGGGCGATACGATATCTCACCAATATGTGACGTCATTTTATAGTCGTCACAAAATATTTGGTCTGCAAAACATAATATTTATTGTTGCCCATATGGTACACAAATGGAGAACGGTGATTGTCAAATTGAATGTCGCATGTATATTTTTTATCGCGCGTCGCGTTTCAATACTGAAAGTACAATGGTGTGAAACAAACGTAAACTTTTGTAAAATCATGTTCTATAGACTTAGTATCGTATTTGAAGAACAGTCAAACATAATATGTATACTTACATTTGAGCAGATATGCGTCAATTCCACTCCAATACAAAATAAAAAAAAAATCAATAGAACAAGAATGTTCATTTTTATTTCGTGTTTCTCAACTAGGTGTATCGACTCTACCGTACTCAGGTGTACGATATCTGGGTCGATATATCTCCTATTCAGGATTTGAATACGGGACCGATTGGTGTTTACAACTGCTTCACATTTGAATAGTTACGCAGAATACCTGTATGCATTTAAAACGAAATGCAATATTGCATTGCTCAAATTACAACACCTGAAATTTACACGGACAGAAACTTAAAGGGACTTGTTCACATATTTGCGTACTTCAAAAAATGTCATTAAATTAATTTACTAAGCCATATATTATAAATGTAATAATTTTGATAACTTATAAAAGCATGAATAAACTTGCATTAAAATATTGCGTTTAAACAGATTCAAAACCGAGTACTTTTAAAGAAAATATAACGCGCTACTATTTCTGATGTAGAAACTATGTAAGTAAACGCCGTTCCGCGTTCTGAGAAAACCGGGCTTAAAACACGTGCGTAAAGTATTTTCCAGATAAAAATGTGCAGCCAGGGACGACACGTTCCGCCTTTACTTGATTTTCACTTAGAAGACACTTTTTATAAACGAAAGATAATAACAGCGGAACTTGTCCCTAATAAGCCTGTGCGGACAGCACATGCATTTTCCAGAGCGAGACTCATATTAAATCCGATTCTATATACAAAATATTAACTGATGACACTTTCGATTGACTAGGTTACTGTCAGCAACATACCGAGCCCTTCAAATTGCTTGAAGAATGAAAAGGTACTCTCCGCACAAGGTTTATGACAACCAGATATTACCTCTGAATTTACAATTTTCTCACCCCGTGACATATATAAACATATGTATGGCAGGGCGCTAATCGACAGGATATAAACACTTGCATTGCATTCTTGTAGGGTGCTAGTGTATTTTGGAGGGGAAAGTAAATGAACGCTTGTATTGCATCCTTGCAGGGCAACAATATATAAACACTTATAAAGAATCATTGGACGATTACAGTATATAAATACATTTATTTCATTATTGTACGGCGCTAGTGCATTTTGTAGGTCGGCAGTATATGAACACTTGTATTGTTTTCTTGTAGGGAGCAAGTGCATTTCGGAGGGCGACTTTAAATAAACATATATATTGCATTATTGTTGGGTGCTAATTCGTCTTGGAGGGCGATTGTATCAACAAGTGTTTTGCATTCTTTAAACTTAAAGGGCGCTATTGCATTTCGGAAAGCGGAGGTTTAATACTAATGTCTGCATTCTTGGAAGGCGACAGTAAATATACACATGTATTGCATCCGTGTAGGGCGCTATAATATTAGGAAGGCGGCAGTATATAAACACATGTATTGCATTCTTGTAGGGCGCTTTAATATTAGGAGGGCGGCAGTATATATACACATGTATTGAATTCTTATAGCGCTATAATATTAGGAGGGCGGCAGTATATAAACACATGCATTGCATTCTTGTAGGGCGCTATAATATTAGGAAGGCGGCAGTATATATACACATGTATTGCATTCTTGTAGGGCGCTATAATATATGGAAGGCGGCAGTATATATACACATGTATTGCATTGTTGTAGGGCGCTATAATATTAGGAAGGCGGCAGTATATAAACACATGTATTGCATTCTTATAGGGCGCTATACTATTAGGAGGGCGGCAGTATATAAACACATGTATTGAATTCTTGTAGCGCTATAATATAAGGAGGGCGGAAGTATATATACACATGTATTGCATTCTTGTAGGGCGCTATAATATTAGGAAGGCGGCAGTATATATACACATGTATTGCATTCTTGTAGGGCGCTATAATATTAGGAAGGCGGCAGTATATATACACATGTATTGCATTCTTGTAGGGCGCTATAATATTAGGAAGGCGGCAGTATATATACACATGTATTGCATTCTTGTAGGGCGCTATAATATTAGGAAGGCGGCAGTATATATACACATGTATTGCATTCTTGTAGGGCGCTATAATATTAGGAAGGCGGCAGTATATATACACATGTATTGCATTCTTGTAGGGCGCTATAATATTAGGAAGGCGGCAGTATATATACACATGTATTGCATTCTTGTAGAGCGCTATAATATTAGGAGGGCGGCAGTATATATACACATGTATTGCATTCTTGTAGGGCGCTATAATATTAGGAAGGCGGCAGTATATATACACATGCATTGTATTCTTGTAGGGCGCTATAATATTAGGAAGGCGGCAGTATATATACACATGTATTGCATTCTTGTAGGGCGCTATAATATTAGGAGGGCGGCAGTATATATACACATGTATTGCATTCTTATAGGGCGCTATAATATTAGGAGGGCGGCTGTATATGTACACATATATATCATAGTGTTAATATATATATATATAATACCTCGAATAAATTTGTTTCTTCTTTGCGTATATAAACTACACAGGTCCGTTATTTTGAATAGTGCCCTGTAAAGATGCGCGCGCATCTTCTCAGCGGGCACTATTCAAAATAACGGACCTGTGCTGACTAGATGAGCGCGCATCTTATAGTGCCCACTATATATCTTATATGTTTATGCATATGTACGGGCAACCTATTAGGTTAATAATATTATATATAATATAAACTACATAATATATTATTTAAACTACATATTATAAACTACATATAATATATAAAATATAATATCATAATATATAATAATATAAAAAAAAATAAAAAAAATATATATAATATATAATAATTATATATAATTATATATAATAATATATAATAATATTTAAAAAATATATAATAATACATAATATATAATAATACATAATATATAATAATATATACTATATAATATATACTATATAATATAAACTATATACTATATAATATATAATATGTAATATATTGTTATTTATATTGTTATTTATATTTATTTCTATTGACATTTATCTGCACACAAATGTTCGGTATAATTTAAGAAATAGAAAACCTCACTTCAGGCCCAATGGCAGAATAGTGTCCAGCCAGGCAGCCCCAAATAGTATATGGACATCATCCTTCGGCTTCGGTCCATATACTATTTGGGGCTGCCTGGCTGGTCACTATTCTGCCATAGGGCCCTCAGTGAGGTTTTCTATTTCTAATATAGTAACAAAATGACGTCACGAGCGGGCCGTTATTTGAATCTAGCGGGCTGATAAAAATTATATTGGCCCGCCGGGCCGATTTTTTATATCAGGAAAGAATCGGATCGCGCGACGTCAACAGAACAAAATGGCGTACACATTCAGTCTTATCCAACGGTGATTAATAAAATTAAGCCACAAATCATCGACATAATAACAAAATAATGATAATTAAACGTAGCACGCAATTGGAAAGATGAAAAAAATATCGATTGCAATTGAAACTGTACTGAAGATTAGATTGATGACATTATTCGAGCTCTAAATTTAACAGGAGTCATCCAACATCAAAATTAAATAAACGTCACGCTTACCTCAATGGCAACTTTAATCCAATGCTCCAAGTTTCCAATTATACACTACAAACACACAATCCGAAATACGTGTTGGATTCGTTCGATGCTTTTTAAAATAAATATTTTACTATTAAATAAACCACAACGTTCGAATTATTGTCACTAAAATCCAGAGAGTCTAGCTTAAAGCGGTGTGTTTCGTCACATAAATTACGTCACACGAGATACGTCATAAATGTCGTAATCAGTTGAACGAAAATAAAAGTACGAAAAACTGATTCGATAATAAATTAGATTGGAGGAACAAAATATAATGATATGTAATAATATGAAATAAGGCAAAGCCTCAAAGCGACCTCGATTAATGTCTAATAGAAGAAACTAACAAACAACTTTAATAAAGGTAATAATAGAATTTAGTTATTTAAGGCACTTCCAAGCAGAAGAACGTGGAGTTCGTAAAGACTGGTATAACAAATACGGAAATGAACCTTTAATTATTATGTTAATCAGCAATTAAACAACAAGCGGACCATATTTAAGGGTTTCATTTAACCTGATTAACTGAACTGTTAGCCCAAAACCCCGCCCAAAACAGATTGTCACACTATCAGTTGCCAGCCTTGCAACCACAAGTTTACCTACGAAGGTCAGATCGGGATTCGAACCCGAAACCACCCATGAGCCATCTAATGATACCGGCCTGGGTTGCTGTACCAATTAAGCTATATGACCTTTTGAAAAATATATAGGTAAACTGCAATGCAATATAATAGCATGATTACCTTGCTTAGCAAAATTCTACAAAGAATTAAATACAATTGAAATTTTGTTATGATTTAGAACAGTATATTGTCAGTTCAAAAGCTCACATGAGGTAATGTTTGAAAAGCCCACAAAAGCTTCTGTTTGTAAAATGGTGCTAATCTGCAGACTGTGTAGTTTAGATAAAATCACATTAATTTGGAACAAATCTGGTAGAAATACATATGATTCGAATACCAACTGCGGATAAGAGCAACAGAAAATTCCGGGGCAATTGCACTTTACCGGTACGCACTCTAACCCTTACCATAATAATTATTGTGCAGGTGCGCGAATTTTGGAATCCAAGATGGCCGCGTACCGGAAAAGTGCTTTCAAGCCAACAGTCCTTGTAACTAAATAACTTCAATTTTTTGTAAAGTAATTATCTTAACCATAAAGTAACCTATACTTCAATTATTATGTGTAACTGAAGAGAAGATATATAGGTGAAAGTTGCTGTAATGCATGAAACTATAAACAAATTGTGCAGCAAACAAAGATTGGTATATACCAAGGACATATATATTAATCTAGTATGTATGTCCTTGGCATTACCTCCTAAAAACACTAAACAATCAACTTCTTCTTCTTCTTCTTCCGATACAACACTCCTTTTTAAAAGAAGATTTTGCTCCGGCGCCTTTTTGTTTGGGGGTGAAAATAAAAACTGTACCAAGGTGCTCAGTTGGGTGTTAATTTAAAATTATTTAAAAGATTAATGCCTTTATTTTAGCTTTGACAGGGTCATAAAAAAACTAATTTAGTAGATTTATAAACGACACGGTTACCTCAATGGCAACTTTAATCAAATGCTTATAACAAAACAGTTTCAACGATATACACTTCCAGTGTCTGTTCTTAAGGTGTTATGCATGACAAACACACAATCCGAAATACCTTTTGGATTCGTTCAATGCTTTAAACAAATATTTTACTGTTAAAAAACCACCATGCACGTCCATATTGTTGTCCCAAATGTTTCGTCACCGAAATGACGTCACACAAGATACGTCATAAATTGCGTTATCAAGGGATGAAAATAAAATACGGAAAGCTAGTTCGGTAATATATTTTTTAAGAAATAATTGACGACTAAAAAAATTGATGGGATAAATATAGTCACAATAAATACAGAGAAGAATGTAAGAATATTTAAAAGCCGTAAATTTGATCATTTTTATCTATTTTATCATTATGATCAATCAGGAGACGCCGGTTATTTACTCCGGATATTGCGCGCGCAGATACCAAACTTTTCAAAACAACAACCTGCACAGTTAAAAACGGGCATTACCGTAGGTCTCGCTTCGGAGAACGCCTTCGAAATGCTCTACGAGCTCGCTATAAACGATAACACACCGTAACGGCTGAGCTGGACCGGCCATCTATAATCGGCCCAAGCCGCGTTAGGTCGGCAGGCGGGCCGATTATAGACGTCCGGCCCAGCTCAGCCGTGTGTTATTGTCTAAGTATTGCATTCTTGTAGGGCGCTATTATATTAGGAGGGCGGCAATATATATACACATGTGTTGCATTCTTGTAGGGCGCTATACTATTAGGAGGGCGGCAGTAAATATACACATGTATTGCATTCTTGTAGCGCTATAATATTAGGAGGGCGGCAGTATATAAATACATGCATGGCATTCTTGTATGATGCTTTTGCATTTGGGAGGGAGGCAGTATATGATTACGTGTATTGTATTCTTGTAGGGCGCTATTTTATTATTGAGAGCAACGGTATATATATACATGTATTACATTATTGTAAGGCGCTATTACATAAGAAGGGCGGCAGTATACAAAATATGTACTGCATTAGTGTAGGGTGATTTTTCATTAGAAGGGTGGCAATATATAAATTCATGCAGGGTATTCTTGTATGGTGCTATTGCAAGTGGAGGGTGGCAGTATATTAATACGTGTATTGCATTCTTTAAGGGCACTAGTGAATTGTTGGTATGGCGCTATTACATATTGAAGGGCGACAGTAAAGACATAAATGTATTGCATTCTTGGAAGGTGGCAGTAAATAAACACATGTATTGCAGTCTAGAATCGCGCTACAGTATTGTGGAGGGCGGTAGTATATAAACACATATACTTCATTCGTGTAGGACGCTAGTGCATTACGGTTAACCCGCAGATTGAAAAACTGCTTACAATATGTTTATAATAATATACACTTAGAGACTTTTCTAACGCAACCCTTTAAAACCTTGAATATCTCAGTTATAGGTCAAGATTTTGAATTAAAATTTTACATGTAATCATTTGACTACATTCTTAGCAAGCTCACAATAAAATCATTCATCCGCGACGATCAAACGCTTTAAAACGTAGGGTGTGTATGGTTTCATCTTTTTGCACGTGGAAATTGTGAAACGCAATATTTTTCTAAATTTATTTTGAGTTCATCATTGAAGGTGGGTTCTTACATCAGGGAAACATAAAACTACATTTTAAAAATGTATGGCTCATATGAATATTCAGGAGCGCAACCGCGCATGTTGGGAAACTGCATGCTACATATCCCACGTGCTTAAGCGTCCGATCGTCACGGTTGAATGATTTTATCGTAAGCTTGCAGCACAGGTAGTCAAATGATAACATCTAACATTTTGAATCAAAATCTTTACTTTTAAGTTAGATATTTAAGTTTAAAAAGTGTTGCGTCAGAAAAGTCTCCAATACACTTGCAGTCAACTTGTATATGTTTTGATATAATACATTAAAGACCCGCTTTTTCAACCATTTCCTCTATTCAACAAATAATTGAATCCACTTCTTTTGGCCAAGATCTTTTTTACAGCTATTGTTGGGTCATATGTGCAATGCGCGTATGGGATTAACTCTTGCGAAACGACGTGAATTTTTGACAACGCTAAATCAGTCGGATAAACTTGCACATTTCCGTTCATTTAGTAATAATGCACCGATGTTTTTCGAATAAAGCCGATGACAACCACGTGTTTGCATCAAGGCGGATATACGGAGGTTAGTGTGCATGATTAGACATATGCATGTAAAATAATTGGATTTGTACATTATACGGTAAACTGCAATCTACATGTACCACTATAAAGTTTTTTGATTGTTGCTTATGTGATTTTTTTGCCTTCGGTAAATATTGAACAACGGATGTCACTTACTGGCAGTTGTGCAGTGACAGCTTTTGTGTTGTCTTTTCACTACGATTTTAAATAGACACTGTAATGCGCGATAACAGAAACTTTTCAAACTATGCCGAAACTTAAAGCGCTTTTAAATAAACATTGCCAGATACAAGTATGGGTATTAATTGATACTATCCGATCAGATTTTGAGCTTTCTGCTAAGAGACTAAAACAACAGTTACTTTATTTTAGCATTATAGCCTGATATACGGTATTCACGCGGTACTAACTGAATAATTATTCGCGTCTTAACGCCATGTGTATACATAGGATAAATGATTGAATAGAGAATTTCCTTCTTATAACGAAAATCAATATATCTTAAATGTAGTCGCAACAAAATAACATCACAGTCCATGATTCTTTTTTTTTTATTTTTCACGTTGATTATTTCAACGCTTAATGGGTAATATTAAGTTTATATCAGTTTCAATAAATGGAATTTAAGACACGAACATAAATAAATATCACAGTAATTACCAAGCAATGTTCAATTTTTATTTTTCAAAAATCAATTCAACGCTTAAACTTAAAATATAGATAGAGTCTATACGCAAGTTATTTTGTTTATGTCAGTTTTGCAAAAACTTGAATCAGTGAACTGAAAGTTTTTTGTGTGGACATGTGTGCAAACATGTTTTTTTTACCCCCTCAATCAATTGAAGATAATTCTTTTGAACATTCATAGTTATAAACAAACTGAAAATTATACAATAAATATGCAAATACAATTATATTATTCAACGCGCATCGACATAAATTGACTAGGCTAGGAATGGTTATGTTACAAAACATTTACTCCACTATGGTCATCATGGTACACATTTTATTTAAAAAATACGGTTGAGAATTAATATAATTATATTAAAAATAATATCAGTCAAGGTCTTTTAGAAAAACATAATCACTCTCGGCAATACACTAAAATTTGGATTTGTTTTTTAAACTTTTCTGTCTCGAAACTTCATATAGTGGCTAGCTAGTCGAGCAATTGCTCTTCCAGATCGTCCGCCGATGCTTGGCTTACCCGTATTTTGTCTCCTATGAATGGCTCAAATGATCAAGTGGCCATGGCACGAAGGAAAATACATTGCTGCTGCATTAAAAGGCGAGGAGAATTCTACAGCGTTCCGAAGACCAAAGATTCGGTTACCAAATGTTAATTATGTCAGTTTAGTTGCCAGAAAAATCTGTATCTTCTATATATCTCCATCTTTGACAAATCGTCTGGGGTCGGGGGTTTCGCGATTCAACAATTTTTTACGTGGTACTTTGTCGACATTTGCGAACAGCAAATTAGCATAGCGCTTATTTAGTGAATGTAGTGGACTACCTTTTTAGCCGTTTACTTTTGGTTAAACGTCTTAACCAACTTTCAATATATACATGCACGAATCAATGTACCGTATAACGCTTAAAGTTATTAATCAAATACAGCGTTTTTATTGATTATTAAACTGAAAGCAAAACACATCGCAAAACTACACTCGATTGTCCGATGACATAACGTCACCGGATTGCATCATTCATTCAGATCAAGGGTGCGAGTGTCTGTCTTTTGAAACGCATGTGCATTACTATATGACGTTTGTGTGTGTCTAGGATGGATTGTTGTAATAAATAGTGAATAGAAATGTTGGAATAAGTGGATGGAATAAAAACGGTGAGAATGCATCATAGATTTCTTTAATAATGTAGAATGTACCCGAATAACGAATGATTTTAATGCTGACTTTTTATGTGATACGTTCTAGAATATATTTTTTCGGAGATGTGTATGATTACCCCACCCACCCGCTTCAGCGAATTTCTGAGCATTACATTACGTCGGATAGTACCACATTTTCGGACAATACAACAAATGTGTCTTACAATCATCTTGTATTCTATAACAACTATGTCACTACGTATATGAATATTGGAAAGAAGAAGAGAACCTCATATTCATCTTCTATGTGTAAACACTGGTTGCCAGTGAGCATTCTTCTATGTGGGGACATACATCCTTGTCCCGGACCAGTTCCAACAAATGAATTTTCATCCGAATATAAAGTTTTTCATAAACGTGGACTTCATTTTATTCACCTTAACGTCAGAAGTCTTTTACCCAAATTGGATGACATTCGTTTACTAGCTCGTAAGACCAGAGCTGCATGTATAGGAATTTCCGAATCGTGGTTGGACGACTCTATTTTCGACAGTGAGATCCAGATCGAAAATTACAACATCATACGAAAAGATAGAAATAGACATGGCGGCGGAGTGTGTTTTTATATACGGAGTGATTTAGCTTTTAATCCCAGAGAAGATCTTTTACACGATGAACTTGAAGCTACTTGGTGTGAAATTTTACTTCCAATGACGAAACCCATTTTGTGTGGAATCATATACAGACCTCCAAAGCAGACAAACTTTTACAATGTTCTAGAAACTGTGTGTACAAGTACTTCACATTTTACCTCCTTAGAATGTATAATTTTAGGTGATTTTAACACTGATGTATCCAAGTGTAACAAAAAGTGTAATCTTTATACTAGTCTTGGAATTTTTATGAATATGTTTCATTTTAAACAATTAATTACTGATTTTACAAGAATTTGTGACATTACATCTACAATAATTGATTTGATTCTAGTTTCTGACACTGATAAGATTATACAGTCTGGTGTGATAAATACATGCATAAGTGATCATTTATTGACATATTGTACTAGGAAAGTTAGTAAAAATTTTATAGGCTTACATAATACTGTCAAAATGCGTTCTTTAAAAAATTATACTAAAGAAGATTTTGAGAATACTTTGTTAAATGCAGATTGGAGCTCAGTGATGTTATGTGATAATGTTTTAGATGCTTGGGTATCATTTAAATCCATATTTTTGTCAGCTATTGATAACATAGCTCCTGTCAAACAGGTTAGAGTTAAGCAACGTACTGAGCCATGGATTACACAAGAAATCTTCCAGAGTATTAACGAACGTGATAAATCTTTTCATGTATACAAGAAAGACAGGTCTATTGTAAACTTACAGAATTTCAGAAATTTGAGAAATAAAACTCAGTATATGATACACAAGGCAAAACAGGATTTTTTTAAAGATAAATTAGAAGAAAACAAGTCTGATTCTAAGTCTCTCTGGAATACACTAAAGAATCTTGGTATACCTTCCAAAAAGTCTAAATCATCCTCTTGTTCTAACATTGGCTTGAAATTGGATGATAGTGATGAAATATGTTTTGATAAGAAAAAGGTATCAGAGAATTTTAATATTTTTTATACAACAGTTGCATCTAAACTGGTTGAGAAGTTGCCAAAGGCTATTTATAGGTATGGAAGAAATTTTGTGTTTAGTTTTTACTCACAGAAAGGTATAAGTCACAACAATTTCTCTTTTTCAGTTATGTCTGAGAATCAAATTTTGAAATATTTAAATAATCTGAGTGTTAATAAATCTACTGGGTTGGACGGTATTCCATGTAAGTTTGTTAGAGATAGTGCTACTATTATAACATGTCCACTTACTCATATCATTAATTTGTCTTTAATCCAAGGGGTAGTTCCTGATGACTTGAAATCAGCAAGAGTTGTCCCCCTTTTTAAGAAAAATGATAAATGTGATGTTGGCAATTATCGCCCTGTGTCCATACTCAGTATCATATCTAAGGTTTTTGAAAGGGTTGTTTATGACCAAATTGAATCCTATCTCAATGAAAAAGAAATATTATACAAGTTTCAGTCTGGTTTCAGAAAAAGATTTTCAACTGACACTTGTCTCATTCACTTGTCTGATTATATTAAATTTGAAATGGATAAAGGTCACTTTATAGGCATGGTATTACTGGACCTACAGAAAGCGTTCGATACTGTTGATCATTCTACCCTTATTATGAAACTTGAAGCCTTAGGCCTTAGTCAAGGTATTCTGCGTTGGTTCAGGTCATATTTATCTGATAGGCAACAACTTGTTGATGTGTCTGGTATCTTCTCACAGCCTTGTATGATTACATGTGGTGTCCCACAAGGGTCCATACTCGGTCCCCTTTTGTTTTTAATTTATATTAATGACATGTCCGCAGTGGTCAAAAACAAATTGTTACTATATGCGGATGATTCTGCTATTTTGGTTTCTGGGAAAAATAGGTCAACTATTGAAAAAGAATTGGCAGAAGATCTTGAAACTGTTAGCCATTGGTTAGTTGATAATAAATTGTCTCTGCATCNTCATCACACAGCATTTCATTAATAACATATTTTAAATGTTGTTAAATTTTAATGTATATATGTGTTGTTGTATTATGTTATGTTGCTCATTATCGAAATAAATCTATCTAAATCTATAACGCGATGTTTTAAATAACGTTTTTTGTTAAATACTTAAATATATTATTTACGGATTGAGAACAGTGTCAGTGACTTAAAAAGAGTGATACATCCTATAATTGTAATGCATTGTTCTCTTATTATTTTCGACGGATATTGACGTAGAATGTAAGAGTAATTTCTTTGATGAATAAGTTTCATTTGTTAGTTGATCAAATAATGTATATCCACAAAGAATTGCCTGCTTCCATCAACATATTTAAATGGACAAGGAATATGTCAATGAACAAATGTATCGTGTATGCCGCGTGAAACTCATCATGGAAGCAAACTCAACTGGACGGAAATAAACACGGTGATTGTTATGCATACAAAAACTTTGGTGAGTAGAGCATAAGCCAGTAGAGGTTTGACTTTTATATGCCAGATAGTAAAAGTGAGTCAAAATATGAGTTGTTTATAGACTTAAATAAACAATATCGGCGGGGATAAAAGCTGAATCATGCTTGATGTAAGGGTAAACATTTTGTAAGTTGCAAAATGGTAGCCATCCTTGTTTTTGGTATTTTGGTTAGTTTAAACGAGTATTTAAGTTTAAACGCAACCTTCTGTGTTCTACTTGAGTGTGTAGCGTTGCAATTGAAATTTGAATTGAGGCATATCGCAATATATTCCGCTTTTTCATTGAATTGTTGAGGAGTATTTCGCGTGGCTTAACCAGTAAATATCACAAATAATTTTTATATTACTACGCAAGGTTCGATTCAGTTAATTAAATCTGTTTTTGCTGATGTTTTGATCAAAACATATTTTTTTAAATACTATAAGATTAATAGAATTCTATATTAGTGTCATTGTGTGCTTGAATTTATCTGACTCGTGTCAGAAAGGCCTACACGGCTCGGCAAACCTCGCCTTGTAAACCTTTCTTAAAATCGTCGAATAAATACAAAATGACACTAACCTAGTCTTCTCTATTTATCGAGTTGTGCACCATTCCGATATGACGCTTATGTGTTTTGACTGAGACAACCGATGAGTGAATGGTTCATTGCTTGTCGGGTCGCTCATTCAGCTTTCACTTATCTTAAGTCAAAACAAACCCTGATTCTATTTTCACGGTCAAGCCATTGAAAGATAGATGCACTTTAATTTGAATGGAAAATATGTTAAATATGATGTAACACATTGTGTTAAATGATTATTTTATATATACGAACCATCATTTAGGACAAATCAATACATGCCATGTCTTTTTTAATAAACGTGTAAGAAACAAACGTTCACATTGAATACGAAAAAAGGTTAAATATGATATACTTTGAAATTATAATTTTCATTAATTGAATGATGGCTGGTAGAGGTTATTTATAACGATGTACTACACAATTTACTGTACCCGAATATACACTCCATTCTTATTCAGTTTAATTTCTGCACGAAAACAATGAGGCGTTGAGAATGCAAGAGGCAAAAGTGTAAAATAATTTCATGTTATGTCTAAACACATTTTTGAGGCTATTTAGTTCATTTACTTCAAAAGTGGTCGTACTATTATGTCAATAAAAATTTTCATTGTTTGACATTTGGCTAACTTGGGAAAATTGCGATTTCTCAGATATTGGGAAAACAATGCATACAACCAGCATTCAGACCAATCAATGTTTGAAAAGCACTAAACATACAAGGGGAATAATGATAATCTGAATTATGCAAATAATTGATATTTCACTTGCATTTGTGACCTTGACCTTAAATATACAGATTGACTTGCGACAAGCATTCATCACACCATCATCATGTGTTATTGTAAATTGCTACATAAAAGATCGCGTTACATATTAGGCATGGTGACCATATACACTCAGTGGTACGTGTAGTTCTTTGGTGTCGTATAGTGGGGTGGAAAATGTTTATTATGACGTTCTAGGCCTTCATGCTTATTTTATGGTGAAGTACCTTGATGCTATGTTATGTATCAGGGAAGAATTATATATATGAAGTGCAGGTCATCATGAATTTTCTCCCTGCCTGTATAAAAAAACTATTAGGTGTGTACATTAGACTATTATGAATTATGATGCCGAAATCGAAATGTAGCAAAAG